>JAJOOH010007920.1:0-47001 GCA_029582605.1 Solanum gracilifrons
AGAGAACACTACTACAACCATCTCTTAGGATCCCACAAGTGCAATGTGCAAGAGAAGTCCCATACCCTCCCTTACACTATGTAGAAACCCTTAAGAAAGCCCTAGTAAGAGTTCACACCTTTCATACCTTCATTTAATTTTACATTAGGGAAATATTGCAATAACCGACATAGACCATGAGAGCTACATGGAATCCGGTGTTCTACTCCCACACCGAAAAAAGAGGGTTAACACTTGCCTAAGGTGTAACCATTCGTACATAGCTATCTAGGTGGATCCACTAAGCTAGAGTCCTATGTGGGCACATAGTTAAGGGTCAATGAGATTGCTTCTAGAAACCCTAAGTTACTAAACGTGGGGGTTTCCATCTCATGAGACAACACATACCATGGGTAATCCGGACTTGTTAAACGTGAGGAAACCCATGTGGGGAGCCAGACTTACTAAACGTGAGACCCCCCATCTCATTTACATGCCCTTTCGGTGCTAAGCATCTAATTCCCTTTTGTAATCATTTTTAGTCATCACATAAGTTCACATTAGCCTTTAATAGACTCTTATGTAGACATTTTACCATAATAGCTCATATGTGTTCATAAGTGAGTAACAATCCTTTCACCTTAGAAACACTTAGCAAGTGAGTAAACCTTTCACTTTACATTACATTATAATCATGAGAACTACCTTTCAATCATATAGCAATCATACCATAACATACATACATACTTCATAGCTAATTCAAGGGTAGAGGGTTAAGGATGAGGAAACTAGGTCATCAACACCACAACAACACATTAGGCATATCATCATTACAATCTAAGTAATTCACCTTTCATACTTGAGTTCAAAGAAGAACCAACCTTCATACCTTCTTTCCCTTCGTGGGACATCCATACTCCAATTACCAAACAATTCATAACCAATACATAATACAAGATAATTCATGAAGTAATAACATAATCAACATTAATATAAGCAATTGACATATTCCCTTCAAAGCCTTCAAGGCTTCAATCAAAGACTCAACCCTAATTTCATATAAATTACACATAGCCTAGGGTAGATTCATCAAACAAACATGAATTACATAACATCACATTCAATTCATAGCCTTCAATCAATATCCAACACAAACTAGGGTTAGAATTAGGAAAGAAGGAGAAACATGGGTCTCATGGGGAATTTTTCAAGACACCACCACTACAACATAAATTCATCCATAATTGTTCATATAAAATCAATCAAAGTCAGTTTATAACATCAGTTTCACTTTAGAAAGAAGAACCACGTTTTTGGATTGAAACCTAGAAATTGGAGATTTTGAAATTCATCTTCAAGGGGCCTATTGGGGAAAGGAATCCCAAGAGTGATAAACAACCATACCTTATTGACAAATTAACCACGAAAATCTGAGTTAAAATCTTGAAGAGTTGGTCTTATTCTTGAAGCTCCAATCTTCTTCAATGGAGTTCTTGAGGAGAGAGAAAGAGTAGAGAGAAGGAGGAACTTTAGGTTTTGATCTATGGGGTTTTGTGTTTGAGTGATAAAAGTGAGGTAAATTGACTTAAAAATTATTATATACAGGTCCCATAAAGTACCCTAAATACCCCTCACTTAGTTGGACTCTTTAATGAAGTAAAAATTGATTTCTGAATTTCGGCATTTTCGTCGTGGAGCAAGTCTGCGATGCGGAGATGTTCCCTGAAGATATTTGGAATTAAATTTTGAGACGGTAGAGTCCGCGACACGACCGCATCACGAACTAACTTTTTGCTCCTTGGGGGAGCTAGTCCGCGATGCGGAGCTATTCTCTAGTTTCCGGACGTCGTGGTCGTTTCTTGACGTTTAGAATTTTACTTTTCCAAACCAAGTCAATTGCATTAATTTAGGTTATAAACATCATTTTAACTATTTTTAAGTCATTATTCATAAAGTGAGGCTCTAACTTAAGTCATAGAATTTCCGAGGTGTTACATATTCAATCATAACCAACAAACAAGTCACTATTTACTTTAGAACATACTTCCCATACAAATCTTTATCTTTACCTTGATCCTCCACCTCAAGTAACCCTCAATCTATACGTTGTGCAATTATGAGTAGCATCCCATACCACCACCCACACCAAGGTACCACCTTAAGGTGACCAAAAGTGAACTTACCATTCATCCTTTCCACCTTTACACAATAGAGCATTTAAGACACATAAACATCACATGAATCACATATTCATATTAAGACCAACATCTAAGACAACGCTAAGTCATACTTGTGCAATGTGTAAGTAGCATCCCATACTACTACTCACAGTAAGTACTCCTTGAAGTTACCATAGACAAGGCACATTCATATACAATAAGTCATGACAACGAAGTAACTCATAATACAATCCAAGTATAACATCCATTCTTTCATTACACATATAAGCATTTAAGTCACCATTCATTAACTTCATTAAGAACACCTTCATTCATTAAGTTATAAGATCAACATTCTTCATTAACATTATCATAAAAGTTAATTCATTACATTAACATTATAAGGGAACACACCATGACTACTCTCAAATGCCTACTTGTGCAATGCATAGATGGCGTCCCATTCCACCACCCATACTAAGTAGTAAATCCTTAAGAAACCATAATTCATTAACATTCTTTGTTAGGGTAAGCCTTAACCGACATAGACCATGAGAGCTTGACATGGAATCTCGGTTTCACCCTCACGGGATAAGGGATTGCTACTTGCTTAAGGTAAGGACCATTGTTTTTTAAACATAAGTGGATCTCCACTTGCTAGACCTATGTGGGCACATAGTTTATGGGATAGAGAGATTGCTACTAGATTCCCCTCCTCAACTCACGGATGAGCATCTATCTCAAGAGATTGCTACTAAGTACCCCGCTTCAACTCACGGATGAGCACTCATCTCAATCCATATCCACTCGGTGCTTGGCACTATACCCCACATAGTATATCACATTCATTACATAAGTTCATTATGGGATAAGGGATTGCTACTAGATACCCCGCCTCAAATCCCGTATGAGCATCCATTTCAAAACCCAACATTCAATGAGACGGGATATAAGGATTGTTAATAGATACTCCGCCTCAAATCCCGGATGAGTATCCGTCCCATCCCACATTCATTAATTGGAAAGCTCATAGATTCAAAGATGAGAATAGCCTTTCACTAAGAATCCCATTCATTCATTAGAGTACCATCGAGAATGACCTTTCAATAGACTCAACATTCATTAACATTAATATGAACTTCATTCATTCATTCATTCGTGTGTGTATATAAGAATAGCCTTTCACATTGACACCTTCATTCACAAGTGTTAATAGAGATAATATTTAATCCTAAAACAATTAACTTCAAAATATGTTCATCCTTTATTCATAGTAATCACACACCATTATCCTTCACATCATCGTTACCCAATACTCATTCACATTCATATACTCAACATTATGACAATACATCAATTACCTACAGTATGCCTTCAAGGCCATGATCACAATGCACAATATATAAACACCTCCACCTTTCAAGTGGATCAATATACAATGTAAGTAAACACCTCTACCATTCAAGTGGATCAATATACAATGTAAGTAAACACCTCTATCTTTCAAGTGGATCAACAATTTAAGAACAATCCCACTTTAACGTGAAATTAGGTCAAAACTTACTCTCTTCAAATACATGATCACAATTCCTCAATTCACTAACAATTCACCATAATTGGACATATATAATGATACAAAGCGATAATCTAAACCAATCTAAGCATGAATCCATCATTATTCATTCATAATCAAATAACCCACTTCATAAGGCCAAATTTAGGAATTTTAGAGAAATCATGGGTTCATAGAGTTTTTCATCTTAAAATCATCCATGAAACATGAATATAATCATAGTTTACTAATTGAAAACGCTTGATGCAAGAATCCATGAGATTGAGTGAAATCCTAACTTTGTGATTTGAAAATTTCTTTGAATTAGCTCCTTGAATGGAAGATTAGACAAGGATCAAAGCCACCATACCTATAAGATGAGAATACACAAAATCCCCTTGGAAGAAACTTGAAAAACCTTGGTGAAATTGTCCTTCCAAGCTTGGAGTCTTCAATGGAGTGTTTGGAGAGAAAGTAGTTTGGGAGAGAAGAGTTTTGATTTGGGAATTTGTAGAATGAAGTCTAAATTAAAATTTTATTGTTTTAAGACCCTTAAATTATGTTAATACACCTAAAATAACCACCCATGCACTTTAAAAGACTTGGGGTGAATTTACCAAATCACCCCTAAGTTGGTCGACTAAAAAAAAACAGATTGCACTGCCCATTCACGGTTCCAGTCCACGGACCGTGGATTGGTCTAATGAACGTGGATTGGGTCCGTAGTTTGGGTCAAAGACTCACAATTTGCTGGCCTGATCAATGCCCAAGACCCACGAGCCGTAGATTGATCCACTGGCCATGGATTGGGGTCGTGAATGAAGCTATTTTGAGAGCTTTTGGGCAGATGTTGCGGTCCTCCTCAAGGACCCCTTGTGTGGTCCTTGAGGAGTCGTACCCGGACGTTTAACCTCTAAACATGACATTCTAAGTACAGGAGTCAGTTACCTTGATTTTAACCCTCATATGACACCCCAAAACTTCACTACAAGACAGTAAAACACACTAGTTCTACTTACTAGTTTCCGGGAGTTATAGTCGTATCTTGACGTTTTACCCCTAAGTTGATCAACCATAACTCGGGACCACATAAAACAACATCAAGACTCAAGACGAACATAAACGAACACACGTTAGGGTCTAATTTCACTAGTTAGTTTTTAGGGTCGTTATATTTTCCCCCACTTAGGAACATTCGTCCTTGAATGACATGACTTAAAACAAATTAAGGGGTAACGACTTAAGACTAGCAGCCCACAATCATGCTTGGAACATTAAACGAAAGGCACATAACTAGGAGGAACATCAACTCTACATTAATAAGCTCAAACAATTTCATGAAATTTCAAGAAAGTAGGAAAAACATCTACCAACTCATTAGGCCTCAAAACTTCATTACTTCTCATTTCATTGGAGGAACTTCCTTCTCCAAGTCACATCATGCTCATCACAACATCATTAAGCACATTATGCAATTACTCTCAAAAGCACAATTAGGCATGTTCAACATTTATCCTCAAGAAGCATATAGACAATTCATACCAAATGCACATTAACATGAGGAACACAATTTATGAAAACTCATTCTCTCATTTAAACAAGAATTCAACTACAACATGCATAACATAACGAGAACATGGAAACACAATATCACACATGACTCCAAAATGTGAAACAAGCTACTAGGAACTCTTAGTCTCAAGCTTGAATAAGAACAGAAAGAGGTAAAGATATTAGAACTCTCAACAACCTTACTACTAAACTTACCATCCCCCACTTAAGGGTAAACCCATCTAAGGTCAACATGACATAACATAGGAACCTCAATCAAGTCATTCAGAACTTACTAGGAACCATCAATATACCGGTACTCTCAAACTACGAAGGTCTTATATGAGTCTACCACACCGGCTCTAAAACTTCTGAAACTCACAACAACTCTTAACAAACTCTTCGCTCACAAACAACCTTACCACATCACTCAAGGTCTTATATGAGTCTACCACACCGGCTCTAAAACTTCTGAAACTCACAACAACTCTTAAGGTGAGAACATCAATCAAGCCTAACTCATGAACATCAAGGACACTTAAAGACCTTACCATCTAGGCACATTATCCCCCACTTGGGAGTAGACTTACACTAGGTCTTTTAAACTTCACCTCTTACAACTCTAAGGTTGGATCAAGACATCACTAAACCTTCATACTCATCACACCTAGGCATTTCTGAAACCCCACATTTCATCAACTCTTTCAATATACCTCAAAACTCACCTTGACTAAGTCGGATTCTACCAACAACACACATAACCATAAAGCAACTCATACATACTAATGTCAACATCACAATTTTCCATCTCCCATCTATCAAGTCACATAGCCATAGTTGGCATAAAACCAACCTTTTCTCTCCCTCTATCCTTCTGACATAAACCTTAAGTGGTCATACTTTAAAGACCAACACATAAGGAATTAGGGAAGGACAATATAGAGTTAAACTCTATTGTACGACTTGAAGAATGAAGAAATGAAAATTTGTTAACATCCAATAGCCTCCTATTCATAATGTGGACCCCTTCACAATATGAACAAGTCTCTACTAGATGTGGTTTGAGACAACCTAAGACCATTCCAAAATCTTATGCTCTGATATCATGTTTGTCACGACCCGAGATCATTCCCTAGTCATAACACGACGTACTCAACCCCGAAGGGGTCTTATACAAGCCTCATAGCGCATTAATTGTATGAGATATTTAAAAATAGAAAAGAATTAAAAAATTTCCTTTACAACCAAAAACACCTTTAATTAAAAAACACGTGGAAGTCTTTTTAGACTTTGTATACTATGTCTCAAACCATCTAATACTTTGAATATAGCATTGGGACTTAGCGCATAAAAAAGCTTTTACATAAACTAAAGACATAAAAGGAACAAGATGGGTTTTGTGCTCGGAACTGTGAGGACTCACCAAGTCTTCATCTTTAAGCACCTTTGAAACGTATTCTTCAAGCATAGAACACCAACATCTCCAAAGCCTACACTTTGGTAAAAAGGGAAAAGAATGGGGTTAGCATATTAGATGTACAAAGTATGATGACCATGCAAAAACATGCTTAAAATGACATTTATTTGAGAGTCATACTTTTATGCCATTTTGGTAAAACTTTATGAAATACAATTAATACAGACATGATATTCAATCATAACTAACAAAGAAGTCACTATTCAGTTTGGAACATACTTCCCATATAACTCTTTACCTTTACCTTGATCCTCCACCTCAAGTAACCCTCAAGCTATACCTAGTGCAATATATGAGTAGTGTCGCATACCACCATCCATACCAAGGTACCACCTTAAGGTCACCAAAAGGTAACTTATCATTCATCTTTTCTACCTTTACACAATAGAGCATTTAAGACACATAAACATCACATGATTCACATATCCATATTGACACCAACATCTAAGACAACTCTAAGTCATACTTATGCAATGTGAATGTAGCATTCATATACAATAAGTCATGACAAGGAAGTAACTCATAATACAATCCAAGTATAACATGCATTCTTTCATTACACATATAAGAATTTAAGTCACCATTCATTAACTTCATTAAGAACACCATCATTCATTAAGTCATCAGATTAACATTAGTCATTAACATTATCATAAGAGTCCATTCATTAGATTAACATTATAAGGGAACACACCATGACTCCTCTCAAATGCCTACTTGTGCAATGCATAGATGGCGTCCTATTCCACCACCCATACTAAGTAGTAAATCCTTCAGAAACCATAATTCATTAACATTCTTTGTGGGGGTAAGCCTTAACTGATATAGACCATGAGGGCTTGACATGAAATCCTGCTGTCACCCTCACGGGAGAAGGGATTCCTACTTGCCTAAGGTAAGGACCATTGTTCTTTAGCCTTAAGTGGATCTCCACTTGCTAGACCTATGTGGGCACATATTTTATGGGATAGGGAGATTACTACTAGATACCCGACCTTAACTCATGGATGAGCATCCATCTAAAGAGATTTCTACTTAGTACCCCGCCTCAACTCACAGATGAGCACCCATTTTAATCCATATCCACTCGGTTCTTGGCATTATTCCCATGGAATATATTACATTTTTTACATTAGTTCATTATGGGATAAGGGAATGCTACTAGATACCCCGTGTCAAATCCTGGATGAGCATCTATCCCAAAACCCAACATTCACTAACATAGGATATAGGGATTGTTACTAGATACTCCGCCTCAACTCCCAGATGAGTATCCGTCCCATCCCACATTCATTCATTGGAAAGTTGGTAGATTCAAAGATGAGAATAGCCTATCACTAAGAATCCCATGCATTCATTAGAGTACTATCGAGCATGACCTTTCAATAGACTCGACATTCATTAACATTGACGTGAACTTCATTCATTCATTCATTTAATCATTCATTTATTCATTCATGCGTGTGTGTATATGAGAATAGCCTTTCACATTGACACCTTCATTCACAATTGTTAATAGAGACAATATTCAATCCTAACACAATTAACTTCTAAACATGTTCATCCTTCATTTATAGTTATCACACACCATTATCCTTCACATCATCGTTACCTAATACTAATTCACATTCATATACTCAACATTATGAAAATACATCAATTACCCACACTATGCCTTCAAGGATATGATCACAGTGCACAATAAGTAAACACCTCCACCTTTCAAGTGGATCAATATACAATGTAAGTAAGCACCTCCACCTTCCATGTGGATCAACAATTTAAGAGCAATCCTACTTTAACGTGAAATTAGGTCACAACTTACCCTTTTCAAAGACATGATCACAACTCCTCAATTCACTAACAATTCACCATAATTGGAAATAGATAATAATACAAATCAATAATCTAAATCAATCTAAGCATGAATCCATCTTCATTCATTCATTCATAATCAAATAACCCATTTCATAGGGCCAAATTTAGGAATTTTAGAGAAATCAAGGGTTCGTAGAGTTTTTCATCTTAAAATCATCCATTAAACAACAATATAATCATATATTATCAATTGAGAACGTTTGATGCAAGAACCCATGATATTGAGTGAATTCCTAACTTTTTGTGATTTGAAAACTTCTTAGAATTAAATCCTTGAATGGAAGATTAGACAAGGATCAAAGCCACCAAACCTATTAGATGAGAAAACACGAAATCCCTTTGAAAAATATTGTAAAATGATGGTGAAATTGACCTTCCAAACTTTGAGTCTTTAATGGAGTGTTTGGAGATAAAGTAGTTTGGGAGGGAAGGGTTTTGATTTGGGAATTTGAAAAATGAAGTCTAAATTAGCATTTTATTGTTTCAATACCCTTAAATTATGTTAATACACTTAAAATAACCGCCCATGCACTTTTAAAGACTTGGGGTGAATTTACCAACACACCCCTAAGTTGGTCGACTTAAAAAAATAGATTGCAGTGCCAATTCATGGTTCCAATCCACAGACCGTTGATTGGTCTACTGAACGTGGATTGAGTCCGTGGTTTAGGTCAGAGACTCACCATTTGCAGGCCTGATCCAAGCTGATGACCCACGAGCCGTAGATTGATCTACTGGACATCGATTGGGGTCGTGAATCAAGCTATTTTGACAGCTTTTGGGCAGATGTTGGGGTCCTTCTCAAAGATCCCTTAGGTGGTCCTTGGAGAGTCATACCTGGACGTTTAGCCCCTAAACATGACATTCTACGTACTGGAGCTATTTACCTTAATTTTAACCCTCATACAACACCCCAAACTTTCACTACAAGACACTACAACACACTAGTTCAACTTAATAGTTTCCGAGAGTTATAGTCGTATCTTGACGTTTAACCCCTAAGTTGATCAACCATGACTCGGGACCACATAAAACACCATCAAGACTCAAGATGAACACAAACGAACATACGTTAGGCTCTAATTTCACTAGTTAGTTTGTAGGGTCGTTACATTATCCCCCACTTAGGAACATTCGTCCTCGAATGACACTTAAAACACATTAAGGGGTAACGACTCAAGACTAGTAGCCCACAATCATGCATGGAACATTAAACACAAGGCACATAACTAGGAGGAATATCAACTCCACATCAATAAGCTCAAACAATTTCATGAAATTTCAAGAAAGTAGGAACAACATCTACCAACTCATTATGCCTCAAAACTTCATTACTTCTCATTTCAGTGGAGGAACTTCATTCTCCAAGTCACATCATGCTCATCACAACATCATTAAGCACATTATGCAATTACTCTCAAAAGCACAATTAGGCATGTTCAATATTTATCCTCATGAAACACATAGACAATTAATACCTAATGAACATTAATATGAGGAACACAATTTATGAAGACTCATTCTCTCATTTAAACAAGAATTCAACTAGAACATGCATAACATAACAAGACCATGGAAAAACAATATCACACATGACTCCAAAATATGAAACAAGTTACTAGGAACTCTTAGTCTCAAGCTTGAGTAAGAATAGAAAGAGGTAAGGATATCATAACTCTCAACAACCTTACTACTAAACTTGCCATCCCCCACTTAAGGGTAAACCCATCTAAGGTCAACATGACATAACATAGGAACCTCAATCAAGTCATTCAGAACTTACTAGGAACCATCAATATACCGGTACTCTCAAACTAGGAAGGTCCTCGTTAACCAACTATTTTCTCACAAACAACCTTACCATATCACTCAAGGTCTTATATGAGTCTACCACACCGGCTCTAAAACTTCTCAAACTCACAACAACTCTTAAGGTGAGAACATCAATCAAGCCTAACTCATGAACATCAAGGACACTTAAAGACCTTACCATCTAGGTACATTATCCCCCACTTGGGAGTAAACTTACACTAGCTCTTTTCAACTTCACCTCTTACAACTCTAAGGTTGCATCAAGACATCACTAAACCTTCATACTCATCACACCTAGGCATTTCTAAAACCCCACATTTCATCAACTCTTTTAATATACTTGAAAACTCATCTTGACTAAGTCGAATTCTACCAACAACACACATAACCATAAAGCAAGCCATTCATACTATAGTCAACATCAGAATTTTCCATCTCACATCTATCAAGTCACATAACCATAGTTGGCATCAAAACCATCTTTTCTCTCCCTCAACCCTTCTAAAGAACAACACATACGGAATTAGGGAAGGACAATATAGAGTTAAACTCTATTGCACGACTTCAAGAATGAAGAAGTCAATCTTTGTTAACACCCAATAGCCTCCTATTCATAATGTGGCGTGCTTCACATTATTGACAAGACTCAACTAGATGTGCTTTGAGACAACCTAAGACCATTCTAAAATCTTATGCTCTGATACCATGTTTGTCACGACTAGAGAGCATTCCTTAGTCGTAACATGGCGTACTCGACCCCAAATGGGTTTTATACAAGCCTTATAGCTCATTCATTGCATAAGATACTTAAAAATAGAGAATAATTAAAAACTTTCCTTTACAATCGAAAACATCTTTCATTAAAAAGCACACGAAAGTCTTTCTAGACCTTATATACTATGTCTCAAACCATCTAATACTTTGAATACAACATTGGGACTTAGCCCATACAAAAGCTTTAACATAAACTAAGACATAAAAGCAACATGATGGGTTTTGTCCTCGGAACTATGAGGAATCACCAAGTCTTCATCTTCAAGTACCTTAGAAACCTATCTCTCAAGCATAGAACACAGCATCTCCAAAGCCTACACTTTGGTAAAAAGGGAAAAGAATGGGGTTAGCACATTAGATGTACTAAGTATGATAATTATGCAAAACCATGCTTAAAAGGACATTTATTTGAGAGTCATGCTTTCATGCCATATTGGTAAAACTTCATGAAATACAATTATAAGAGACATCACATTCAATTATAAGCAACAAACAAGTCACTATTCACTTTTGAACATACTTCCCATATAACTCTTTACCTTTACCTTGATCCTCCAGCTTAAGTAACCCTCAAGCGATACCTTGTGCAATGTATGAGTAGCGTCCCATACCACCACCCACACCAAGGTACCACCTTAAGTTCACCAAAAGTGAACTTACCATTCATCATTTCCACCTTTACACAATAGAGAATTTAAGACACATAAACATCACATGAATCACATCATCGCATTAAGACCAACCTCTAAGACAACGCTAAGTCATACTTGTGAAATGTGCAAGTAGCATCCCAAACTACTACTCACACTAAGTACTCCTTGAAGTTACCACAAACAAGGAAGATTCATAAACAATAAGTCATGACAAGGAAGTAACTCATAATACAATCAAAGTATAACATGCATTCTTTCATCACACATATAAGCATTTAAGTCACCATTCATTAACTTCATTAAGAACACCTTCATTCATTAAGTCATAAGATCAACATTCTTCATTAACATTATCGAAGGAGTCCATTCATTACATTAACATTATAAAGGAACACATCATGACCCCTCTCAAATGTTTACTTCTGCAATGCATAGATGGTGTCCCATTCCACCACCCATACTAAGTAGTAAATCCTTGAAAACCATAGTTCATTAACATTCTTTGTGGGGGTAAGCTTTAACCGACAAAGACCATGAGGTAGGACCATTGTTCTTTAGCCTTAAGTGGATTTCCACTTGCTAGACCTATGTGGGCACATATTTTATAAGATAGGGATATTGCTACTAGATACCCTGCCTCAACTCACGGATGAGCATCCATCTCAAGAGATTGCTACTAAGTACCCCGCCTCAACTCACTGATGAGCAGTCATCTCAATCCATATCCACTCGGTGCTTGGCATTATTCCCCACGGAGTATATCACATTCATTACATTAGTTCATTTTGGGATAATGGATTGTTACTAGATACAACGCCTCAAATCCCAGATGAGCATCCATCCCAAAACCCAACATTCACTAAGACGGGATATAGGGATTGTTACAAGATACTCCACCTCAAATCCCGGATGAGTATCCATCCCATCCCACATTCATTCATTGGAAATCTCATACATTCAAAGATGAGAATAGCCTTTCACTAAGAATCCCATTCATTCATTAGAGTACCATCAATGATGACCTTTCAATAGACTCCAAATTCATTAACATTAACATAAACTTCATTCATTCATTCATTCATTCATGTGTGTGTATATGAGAATAGCCTTTCACATTGACACCTTCATTCACAAGTGTTAATAGAGATAATATTCAATCCTAACATAATTAACTTCTAAACATGTTCATCCTTCATTCATAGTAATCACACACCATTATTCTTTACATCATCGTTGCCCAATACTCATTCACATTCATATACTAAACATTATGACAATACATCAATTACCCACACTATGCCTTCAAGGCCATGATCATAATGCACAATAAGTAAACACCTCCACCTTTCAATTGGATCAATATACAATGTAAGTATACACCTCCACCTCTCAAGTAGATCAACAATTTAAGAACAATCCTACTTTAACTTGAAATTAGGTCACAACTTACCCTTTTCAATGCCATGACCACAACTCCTAAATTCACTAACAATTCACCATAATTGGAAATATATAATGATACAAATCAATAATCTAAATCAATCTAAGCATGAATCCGTAATCATTCATTCATAATCAAACAACCCACTTCATAAGGCCAAATTTAGGAATTTTAGAGAAATCATGGGGTCATAGAGTTTTTCATCTTATAATCATCCATTAAACATAAAAATAATCATAGTTTATCAATTGAAAACGTTTGACGCAAGAAACAATGAGATTGAGTGAAATCCTAGCTTTTTGTGATTTGAAAACTTCTTTGAATTAGCTCATTGAATGGAAGATTAGACAAGGATCAAAGCCACCATACCTATTAGATGAGAATACACGAAATAAACTTGAAAAAACATGAAAAACCTTGGTAAAATTGACCTTCCAAGGTTGGAGTCTTCGATGGAGTATTTGGAGAGAAAGTAGTTTGGGAGGGAAGGGTTTCGATTTGGAAATTTGAAGAATGAAGTCTAAATTAGCATTTTATTATTTTAATACCCTTAAAATATGTTAATACACCTAAAATAACATCCCATTCCCTTTAAAATACTTGGGGTGAATTTACCAACTCACCCCTAAGTTGGCCGACTAAAACAAAACAAATTGCAGTCCCCATTCGCGGTTCCAATGAACGGATTGTGGATTGGCCTACTGAACGTGAATTGGGTCTGTGGTTTGGATCAGAGACTCACCATTTTCAGGCCTGATCTACTCCCAATACCCACGAGCCGTAGATTGATCTATTGGCCGTGGATTGGGGTCGTCAATCAAGCTATTTTCACCGCTTTTGGGCTGATGTTGGGGTCCTCCTCAAGGACCCTTTGGGTGGTCCTTGGGGATTCGTTCCCGGACGTTTAACCCCTAAACATGACATTCTAAGTACGGGAGTCATTTACCTTGATTTTAACCCTCATACGACACCCCAAAACTCCACTACAAGACACTACAACACACTAGTCCAACTTACTAGTTTTCAGGCGTTATAGTCGTATCTTGACGTTTAACCCCTACAACACACTAGTCCATCAAGACTCAATACGAACACAAACGAACACACGTTAGGCTTTATTTTCACTAGTTCATTGTTAGGGTCGTAATAGGAACCCTAGATGCATCTGGGCGAGACCTAGCACAAATCTCCGCCCGCTGGGACTGTATTGGCTGGTCATCATCCGGCTCGGAGAATGTAGCTTGGGAGTAAGAGGACTCCCCCTCGCTGCAGGAGTTGTGCTCCATAACCTCAGTCATGGGCCTCTTGCCCTTGCCCTTGCCTCTCTTTGGAGGCTCTATCCTTCCCCTTTTAGGAGGATTGTCTCCTCTTTCATTTATAACTATTCCCCATGCTGTTTTACGGGGCGGATGCCGAGGTTGGTTCTAGCAATATCTGCAAAAATATCAAAAAAATGAGATTTGTTTCAAGACGAAGTGTAGAATAACAGTTTGCAGAAAGACTCGCCAAATTAGTCGGTGAGTCGCCGAATAGCTTTGCCGAGAAAGGTCAGTCTCGCCGAAAGGATTGGCTAAAAATTTCCTGGAAATATTGGCATGTCGGTGATGGGAAGGGCCTTTCGGTAAATCTCCGATAACATTCGATGAGCAAGGAGTACCCCACCGAAAGTTACAGTGTATTTTAGGGGTTAGGGGGGTAGAAAGAACGATCAAGAAAGACTTTCGAAGAGTCGCCGAGTGCACTCGGCGAACTTAGGCTTCTCGCCGAAAGTTATAGAACCTAAAATCAATTTTAGCATGAAATTAAAGGCGATCAAGCGGGATTCGGCGAACCACCGAATGGTTCGGCGAGCTCAACCCAGCTCGCCAAACTACCCACCGTGCCTACTTTCAACCCCGACTTCCAAATTCAACCCCGCAACCACCGAAAACAAAATCAAAGCACACATTAGTTCAATTAGACTAAGACGCATACTACCCATGCCCCCGAGATACTCAGACTTCTCTCGGTTTGGCCAAATTTGGCCATTTGACGACTTTAGCCTTTAAGAATGAGGTCAACCGCTCTATCATTGGGCAAAGCACGTGATTTGGCATAAATATGGTTAACTTAGACTTCACCCGACTAGACCCAACAACAAATTAGCACAACCGAACAACTTTTCAATTAATTTTAGGCACAAACTCAGGAAATCAATAATTATTTATTTTAGGCCAGATATTCAAATTAAAACAGGCACACAAGCATACAGTTACGATTTAGAGAGGCCCAACACATATCACTAAGATAGGAACAACTGCAAATGAGTAAAAACTACTAAATATGAGTTCGGGGTTCGGAAAACTAACCTTTTATGCGAAATATATACTTTGAAACGCTAGGCGGCAAAGAATTTCAACTCCGAACACATAATCTACGACTAGAAAGCGGAAATAATGAAAAAATATGGGAAAATATAGTGCTGTGTGAGTTTGGAAAGTTAAAAAGTGAGGGAATGTGAAAGAGTTCGAAAGTTTAAACTTTTGGCCTTTGAAACTATCCAGTTCTCACCCATTCGACGACATTAGTTTTGCTCACCGACCCACTTGGTAACACGCCGATTGGGCAATTACACCACTGAGTTTTATAGGACCTCCAGTTAATGTGGGGGTCCAAATGACGGACATGTCGTAGTCACAAACCTGGTCGACAACACGCCGATATGCTCCTGGGCTTGCCGAGTTTTACAGACTCCAATTGCAAAATTACTAGAGTCCAACGACGGTCCAAGTCTGGCTCGCCGATCGAACATTTAGCTCGCCACTTTTCAAACACATTCTATACTTTAACCTGCACTATCAACACACGATTATTTCAAATAAAAAGAAAGAAAATAAAACTTGGGTTGCCTCCCAAGAAGCACCTTAGTTAATGTCGTGGCACGACACAAGTTCCCACTTAGGTTTCATTCTTGGGGTTTACCTCAGTGTACTAGGAAACCCTTTTCATTGATTTGGGTAGAGACAAGACAATACCTGACCCATTTTGGTCTCCAGTAGCTGAATGAACATGGAATGAGACTTTATCATTTGATTCAGCATCGATACATTCTCTCTTATCTCTCTCAGTACTCTTTCATGTTCTTCGACTTTGTGATGAATGAGTAAAAGTACCTCTTCTATCTGCCTACCCTCATGCTTCTTTGTCCTTCAACGCTCGTGAGGGGGAATGTACCTATCTTTTCTTTGGTACATTACTTCTATCTCCATGACTTTTTTGGCAAGAGATCCAGCTGACCCAACAATGTGGCCATGTCTTGGTCCTTCTATGTCTCCTTGTTGGTCTTAGCCACATAATCAATGAGTTAGGCTGTTGTCTCATAGGATTATTGTATCAAACAACCCGAAGAGAGTTGATCAACCAATCTTCTATTTTCAGGACCAAGACCTCTGTAGAAGCATTCTAGAAGCATTGTATATGAAATTCCATGAGTTGGGAACTGCAACAAAAGTGTCTTAAATCTTTGCCACAACTCATGGATTGATTCACCCTCCAATTGAATGAAATTTAGGATGTTATCCCTAAGAATCATCATTCTCAAAGGAGGGTGGTCCATTAGGTCATCGTTGCTACAAGACATGCTCTTTGCTTCTGTTACAATCAACAACACTCAAATCAAAAGTAAAAATAAGTAGATTTAACTATGACTAACAAAAATAAAATTCAACTTAACCAAAGAATCTTAACCAACACCACTCCCCGGAAACGGCGCCATTTTGATTGAATAACGCTATCAAAGACACTTAATCCAGTTCTAAGTGTCAATGATCCTTAGTTAGTATATTACCCAACTAAATGAGTTGGGGTCGAATTCCACAGGAAGCGGTACATGTTTAAGATTCAATAGTAAAGTGTAACCATGATCAAATCAGCCATAGGAATAGATAATATCGAATAAAAATATCATTCAAATCAGGGGGTGACACGAATGTCAAATAAGAGGGTTTTTGGTTGAAATTATCAACTACAATAACAACAAATAATACGAAATAACAATAAAGAAACATGTTCTTGGGATCTGATTCGGTTATAGGCTAATATAGACAAATGGGTAATTGCAATTGTTAAGAAATAGTTCAATATTAGTGAATAAGATAGACTTTAGAGGGGATAAACTTTCTCTCGAACAATTTACCCCGAATCAAGTTGATTTCTCTCGAACATCAAAAAGCATATAAAATAAGAACAACCTACACTTTAGTCTATTCATTCTCTCGAGCTGAATGTGTGGAAAAGGGTTTAAGATTCACTCTCTCGAGCTGAACCTATGACAACCCAATACCCACAGACCATCAATCAATAATCTTGGTTTTAAAACCTCTCTCTCGAGCAAGTCAAAAACACAAAGGTAAAACTGCATTTGCAACTACAATTCTTAAATTAAACCACAACTAATGATTGAACTCACTTCTAAACAACATTTAAACTAACAATTAGCAATACCCATAAACTAAATCAGCCCATAATCACATAATCACACCCTGAGAATTAGGGTTTTAGCTAGACATAATAAAAATATTAAAATCGTTACCAAACTGAGTTTCCATCAACTGGGTAAGATTAATTTCGTCTTTACAAATGTCCGAATTGAAGAATCTCAAAGACCCACTTTTAATTTCTCAAAAGTGAAAAACTTCAACTCTTCAAACCTAAGGAAAACTTGTCTCACAGTTCAAAATCTCTGAAATTATGATATTCCCCAGTTAAAATTATAAAATTCGATACTAAACTAAATGTTCAAAAACGTATTTATAGTCGCCAAGATTGTGCTGCGAAGGACCATTCAGTGTAGTAATTTGGGCTCGCTGATCCACTCGATGATTCGCTCTTTGGTCAATTTCATCGCCTTTCTGCCTTTACCTTCAGTATCCTCCAGCTCTATAATTTGGCCGATCCAATACTGCATCGCGGAACCACTCGATGATACGCCGACTGCTCCTTTCTCTCGCCAACTTGGTTCTTTCCATCAGGGCTTGGCTCACTTAAAGTTTAGGTGGTTAGATGGCCACTAGACGACTCGCCAAATAGACTTGGCGATCACCATTCTTTATTTTCTTCTTTCTTTTAGCTCGTTTTGTTCCTTTTTGCAAATTAGTGTCCTTGCTTTGCTCCTCAATTCATAATCCTGAAAATCAAGGATTTAACATTAGTTATTGGAACAAAATAAGCATTTGAGGATACTAAACCTATACAAATAAATCCCTAAATGAGTCTAACTCTAGGACTCATAAAAAATGTGAAGAAAGAAGGCGAGAGACTAGGACGATAAGCGAGTCGCTGAATGGGTTAGCGATGCCTGACTTTTCTCAACGAATGTCCCAAAAAGCCACACCTCAGATTAGTATAAATTAATTTGTGAAAGAGAGAGAAAGCATTCAGAAAATGTGAGGAACAAAAAATAAAGAGCAAAAAACACTGCCATTGTTGATTTTAAGTGATTTTAGCAAGGTTTTTCATTTGGGTTTTGTAATAGAGAACATAGTAGCAGATTTTAACTTTTGAATTTTATTTACCCAGCTATGGAAAATATGGAAGGTATTGAATTTCATCTTTTTACTATATTTGGCTAAAACCCTAACCTAGGGGGTTTGACAATGTGACCAATTGTTATATTCGACTAAATGGGTGTCATCAATTAGTGAATTTTGGTGTTAATTTGAAGTGGGTCTGAATTACTAGTGTGGTTTAACTTCATTATTGAATGCTTAGTACAATATAGTTCATAGTTTTGTGCTTGCTTGAGAGAGAAGTACAGAGCCAAAGTAAGAATTTGGCATCCTTAGTAGTGGGTCATGATAGTTTCAGCTTGGGAAAGTGATAGTGTTGAGGTTCAAGGTTGGTCGTTTTATGGATAGTGTTGAGGTTCGAGAGAACTCAACGGAAATAAGGTAATTGTTTGAGAGAAAATTCCTTTACTTATAGTCCATTATACCTGCGACGAATTAACATTGTTGGTAATGAAATACACCGCTTAAGTTGAATTCGGCATTTGGTTAGTGAATCCCACAAGTGTTATCTAGTTATTTGATTGTTCGTTGTTTATTGTTGAAGTGGGTTGGTAACAATATCATGGAATTTGACTACTAGACTCTTAAGTATTATGTTTGTTCAGCTGTAAAGGTTACTGTCATACTCTCATATTTGAATTCAAAAGAAAGCTACTCTCTGTGGGATCGACCCCAACTCATTTGTTTGGGTTATATACTGAGTGATGATCGTTGATGCTTAGAACCCCCCAAGTGTTATCTAGTTATTTGATCGGTCCTTGTTGATTGTTGAAGTGGTTTGGTAACAATATCATGGAATTTGACTGCTAGACTCTTAAGTATTACGTTTGTTCAGCTGTAAAGGTTACTGTCATTACTCTCATAGTTGAATTCAAAAGAAAGGTACTCTCTGTGGGATTGATCCCAACTCATTTGGTTCGGTTATATACTGAGTAAAGATCGTTGACACTTAGAATTGGATGAAGTATCTTTGAAACTTTAATCAACTTCCATGTAGGAATGTTAATCTCCAGAGTCATAAGTTCTAGTCTCTGATGTTCTACCTTAACCTGTTGACAATTAGGACACTTAGCCACACAAATTTGTTACGTTCTTCTTCATGCCATTCTACTAAAAGACTCCTCGTAGATCACAGTACATCTTAGTGGCACCTAGATGAATGAAATACCTGGAGTTATAAGCTTCTGTAAGGATATGCTACCTTAACTCACCCACCCTAGGAACACACAAGCGACCCTAATAACGAAGCACAAAATCTCCCCCTTGGGAGAAAACCTGTACCTTCTGCTGATGGACTGCACTTTTCAACTAAATTAACACGTGATCACTATCCTGTTTTTCTTTAACCTCCCCTACCAATGAAGATTCTGATCTATTCTGAACTATCACACCACCATCTGACATGTCTGTAAGACCAACTCCTAAGTGAGCAACTCGGTGAACATCTTTTCCTAATTCTTTCTTTTCTTCATCAACATGTGCTACACTACCCATGTACAATCTACTGAGAGCATCTGCTATTACATTGGCCTTACCAGGATGATAAAGCACATTCATGTCATATTCCTTGAGGAATTCAAGCCATCTCCTCTGATGAAGATTTAACTCTTTCTGGGTGAACACATACTGTAGGCTCTTGTGATCGGTGAACAAATCTACGTGAACACCATACAAGTAATGTCTCCAAATCTTTAGGGAAAATACTACGATTGCAAGCTCGAGGTCATTAGTCGGGTAATTCTTCTCATGTACCTTAAGCTATCTAGAAGCATAAGCTATAACCTTACCCTGTTGCATCAATACACAACCTAGGCCGACCCTGGATGAATCACAATAAATCACATAACTGTCTGAACCATCTCGTAGAGTCAAGATAGGAGCTGTAGTCAATCTATTTTTTAATTCTTCAAAGCTTTTCTCACACACATCTGACCACTGAAACTTAACCTTTTTCTGAGTCAACTTGGTCAATGGGGAGGCTATGGATGAAAATCCTTCAACAAATCTCCTATAATAACCTGCCAAACCCAAGAAACTTCTAATATCTTTTGGAGAGGTAGGTGTGGGCCATTACTTCACTGCCTCTATTTTTCGAGAATCCACTCAAATTCCTTCACTAGATACCATATTACCAAGGAAAGCAAAAAACTGTAACGAGAATTCACACTTGCTGAAATTAGCGAATAACTGGCAATCTTTGAGAATTTGCAGAACAACCTTCAAATGATTCTCACGCTCCTTCTCACTCCATGAATAAATGAGGATATCATTAATTAAGACAATAACAAATAAGTCCTAATACTGTTTGAACACCCTGTTCATTAACTCCATCAAAGCTGCAGGAGCATTTGTTAGTCCAAAAGACATAACTACAATTTCATAATGACCATACTGAGTTCTTAAGGCTGTCTTCGGAATGTCACTAACTTTGACTCTAAGCTGATGAAAGCCGGATGATTCTATCGTAGAAAAACAACTAGCACCTTAAAGTTGGTTGAACAAGTCATCAATTCTGGGGATGGTATACTTATTCTTCATTGTGACTTTATTCAACTAACGATAGTCAATGCACATTATAAGAGAACCATTTTTCATTTTCACAAACAAAAGTGGATCACCCCATGGAGAGATACTGGGTCTGATAAAGCTCTTATCTAGAAGGTCTCTCAATTGATCTTTCAATTCCCTTAGCTCAATTGGATCCATTTTGTAAGGAGGAATAGAAATAGGCTCGGTATCTAGAAGGAGATTTATTCCAAAGTTGATTTCCCTTTCAGGAGGAACTCCAGGAAGATCTTCTGGAAACAATTCTAGAAACTCATTTACTACTAGGACTGACTTAAGAGTTGGGGTTTCAGAGTTTCAAATCTTAACCCAAAAAAAATGATAGAAATACCCCTTGGAAATCATCTTTCTTGCCTTAAGGTAAGAGATGAAGTGACCTATATGCCCTGCGCTACTACCCTTCCATTCTAAGACTTGCTCATTTGTAAAATGAAACTGAACGATCCTAGTTCTACAATCGACTAAGGCATAACATGAATGTAACCAATCCATGTCTAGAATGATATTAAAAGCTACCATTTCTAACTCTAAAAGATCTGCTGAAGGTGAATTTCAGAGAGACTATGATAGAGCAATTTCTATATACCCGTCTAGTAATAACTGGGTTACCAACTGGAGTAGAGATTGAGAAGGGTTCTAAAAGATTTTCTGGAGTGATATCGAAGTTTACCTCTATATAGGGAGTTACAAACGACAATGTTGCCCCTGGATCTAACAATGCATAAACATCTAAATGAAAGACTCGGAATGTACCAATGACTACATCAGGAGAATCTTCCTAATCCTGGTGAGCCTAGAGAGTATACAACTTGTTCTGGCGCTCACTGCCACCTATACCGGATGAAGCACCCTGCAGAGTTGGACGACCTGTTTGTGCTGATGGAGCGATAGACTGAGTTCTATTATTATTACCTACTTGTCCCTAGATGGAAGAAGAACAATCTTTCAACCTATGGCCAGATTGACCACACCCAAAGCACCCTTCCTTGCCTGTAAGACACTCGCCCAGATAGTTCTTACCACACTTTGGACAAGTCAGGAAAGTCTTGTTACCTGAAGTACTCCCTTGAGATTTAAAGCCTGATGCCCTACCTTTCTGATCTTGTCGAAACCTGGGGGATGGAGCACTTACTGATGAAGGTGCTGGGGCTGTGGACCTCTACTAAATTGTGAGCGATTTCCACCACCCAATTTCTGCTGAGAGTACTCATGTACCGGTTCTAGCCTTCTTGTTGTCCTTAGCAAATTCCCTAAGCTTATCTCCCTCAACCTGCTAAGCACGAGTCATAAGCCTAGAGATATTCATATCTTCTAGCAGTATAGCATTCCTACACTCTGTTTTCACTAAGTCCGATACCCCAATCAAAAACTTACTCATTTGTTCCCTTGGATCGGCAACCATATGTGGATACGATTGCTCACCTACTATACTCTGCCTTATTACTTAATCAATTCTATAACCTTTTGAACATCATGACCCTCTCAAACATATTATAAGCCTAGTTTCAATCTATCACTTCAGGAATACTTTGTGCTTCTATTCAATACATACACTTGGTGATTACCTACACATTGACACTTCATCAAAAACTCCTTCCTAGCTACAACACACTCTAACTTCTATGATGGAATCTTAACAACTCATCAATTCTTAGTCAACCCATAAAGGAAAAACTCTTCATTAATAACTTACTAGTACATGACTATAGTAACATAGCTTGTCATAACACCATCTCCCTTTCGTAGATTACTAAACCTATGCATACTTTCCTCTATCTCTAGGCTCTTTCACTACTGCTGCTCATGATCTCGTAACTCATGTTACCGTTTCGGGTGAAAATACTACCTAAGCTCTAAACATAATTTCTTATAAGGATCGCAGCTGAAACAAGGTTTATGGAAGAGAGTACAACTCACTTTTAGCTCAAACGAACGATTCACATGAACATGAGTACATTCCTCTGAAACTTAACACTTAACTCACACATGGGCTTCTCACAAGCCTCTCTAGAGTCTCATGACTTCCTCAATACTCTTGCTAAGTGAAACTCATCGATAAAGGACTGCCTTTTCTTTATAACCACCTCTAGTATGACGAGTAGTCGAATGAATTTGAGAAACACATGTGTATGTATAAATCTCTATGACATACCTCTATTGCACGATTAAGAGTATGAATGAAGGGGAACTTTTTTAAAATTTTTGTAGTCCCTAATTTATAGAAGTGTGACCCTCACAACTATAAATAAGATACTACTTGACACGACTTCATAGACACCCTAGGACACTTGAACTCTGTGCTCTGATACATAGTTTGTCACGACCCGAGTCTACACCCTGGACGTGGCCGGCAGTCGAGAACCATTGTTGGTCCCCAAGTGAACACTCATCCTGGATGACTACAAGTTGAAGACTAACTCAAGTATACAAGCTTAAAAACTGAATAAAAATAATATATTAACCTCGCCATAAAATTGCCAACATAAGTCTTTAAAACATTTAAGAAAATAAATGAACAGACTTCTAAAACTATACTGTCTATCTATGAAGCCTCTAAATGAAATAGATGGAAGTCGGGACAAGCCCCACGACCTCCTAACAACTGATATAACTGAAAGTAAAAGTGGAACACTCCGGAAGCAAGGAGGCTCACCATTGCTAACTCAAACTCCATGTGATATTAACGAAGCTTCAGTTGATGACCCTGATTACATGTATCTGCATCATGAAACGATGCAGGCCAAATGGCTTAGTACGTCGAATGTACGAGCATTTAAGGGCAATTCTAAAGCATAACATAAGCTTGAACTTGAAAAAAAGGAAACATACTTACCTTCTCTCAACTCACTCAAGAAACCTCAACTCAGGAATAAGATATTCAACTTAGTGAAATAAGGCTCAACTCAATAAATGGATACTCGACTCTTGGTACTCAAACACTGGATACTCAACTCTATATATTGCAACAATAAAAGATGAAATATATGAAAAGTTTTTAAAACAGTAGAAAGCAACTCAGTGTATTTAATAATACAATCTACTTAGTTTGTATGCAAGGATACAATAAAAACTCTGTTTGTATATGAAAATACAAAATAAACTCTGTGTACATAAAAATACAAAATACCATTGTGGAGTTTTTCTAACCGACAACCATCACTTTAGAGCTATGCGATGATACAACATTTTGTCTCACGCTGCTAGGGCTGCCCTATTCCTTGCCAATGGCATATAGCCTGACTACTAAGTGGAATTACTATTCTATGCTAAAAAGCACTAAGGAATCATCTAAAAAGTATGATCCTTTTTCAACCCATGGTGGCTACATGGTTTATGGGGGCTGGGAGTTGTCTGAACTCTCCCCCATATCGATGCTCAATACTATTCCCAAAATATATTAGCTCATACGTTCAAAAACATATATTTTTTCTGGGGTTTGAGATAATTTCTCAAAATTTAGCTCGAAGGCTCTCTTGGAAATCAAAGTTTCCTCTCTTGCTTAATTGTGAAAGCATTTACTCCTTCCTGAAAACTAGCTCAAAGACTCTTTTTGGAAATCAAAGTTTCCTTTCATGTTAAAATGTGAAAACATTTTACTCTTTGGGAATACATAGTCCCGATATACTCTTTTGAAGAAATAAACTCCAACCTTTACTCTTTACTCTTACTCAACTCAATGCTCAAGTCTTAAAACAAGTTTAAAGCATTTGTAAAAGACTTCTTAAAATAGGGTTCATGTCGAATTATGGACGTGAACGACTCAATTCAAGGTTTCCAATAACCATAGATATAACTCAATATTAAGAACTCAAGAGCTTCAATAATACTACACATTTAAAGAATACTCAACTCAGAGGGTTCACGCGGAATTATGGGCATGACCTACTCAACTCAAGGACTCATGATACCTCTTATCTCAAGGCTGCTCGACTCATAGGGTTCATGTGATATTATGGGCATCAACTACTCAACTCAAGGACCTTCATGGGTAACATGCAGTAGCCCCATGACTAGGAATATAATCTCAAAATGGTTAGGAACTCAATACTCAAGATTTAGAGCTTGAAGATACTACTCCTCTCAAAGATACTCAACTTATGGGGTTCAAGCTGATTTTATGGACATGAATGACTGGACTCGAGGGTATACATAACAACATGGAACTCATGTATACAATTCTTCCCATTCTCATACTTACTTTCTCAAAAATAGTTCAAGTCGATAGTTGATCTCAAAGGATTCACAATTGAACTCAAAAGATTTCTTGAACTCTACTCTTAACTCTCTCTTGAATGTGAATTATCAATTTAAGAGTTATGGTTCATGATATGAAGGATCTTGTAATGATAAAGTAGACTCATGAATACATTCTCATCATTCTCATACTTACTTGCTCGAGTCTTGAAACAAGTTATTAGAAGTTGTAGAAGACTCCTCAAAAAAGGTTCAAATGGACTCTCTCTAAAAGTTTGAATAAACTCTCAAGACTTAACTCTTACTCTACCTTGAATTTGAATTATGAATTCAAGGTTATTATTCATGTTGTTAATGATTTTTAGGTGTTTAGAAGTAGTTTAAAGGTACCCTTTGAAAGAACTTAAATAGACGAAATGATGAAGAACGGGCAGGGGCAAGCGACTCTGGTGTACTGCATGGTGTGGGGCATCAACCCCTAAACTTCAGAGAATTATTCTTGGAGTACTGACTGGTGTGGTGCACCAGCCACCCCTGGCGTGATGGTGGCACATCTCCCCAGGTACCGCCCAGAAAACCCGACGACTTTATTTGCTCATTTTATCAGCTGAGTTCGCCTAGATTCTAACGGTTTCTTTCCCAATCACTTGGATTAGATTTATTAACATAAGTACATACTAATATACTCAATAAAACCTTCAAAACACTCACTTTCATCTTAATAAATCATCAAAACCCCAACAAAACAAGTTTTAGAATGAAACCTCAAGAACACTTATTAAGAACTCAACTCTTTCAATCTTTATGAACGAATTCGAATATGAAAATCATGTTTGGCGTGTGGGAGAATGAACCCAACACTATGGAAACTTACATATCGCTTAGGGATTAAACCCATGGATAAAATTCGCAACAAAATGCAAGAACCTCAATGAACGCTTTGATCCTCTCCTCTTTTCTTCTAGTTTCTCTTCTTTTCTCTTCTTACACTCTCAACTAAAACCCTAGGTGTATATTAGGATTATAAAACTTAACCCAATATGATTAGACCCTTTAAACCTTACTAAAAATGAATTAAATCTTATTTGGTAAGGAAAACACCAAAATACCCCGTACTATTTTCGGGTAACTTTCCTTAACTGGACAGCCTAACTTCAAAAGGGCCTATCCTACACATCCAACCTCAAAATTTAGCAAACTCGGTGGCGTTGAAAAGATAATTCAAATACCTTTCATTTTCCTTCTCATGGCACACCTTACTAATCCTAATTGAGAGTTATGATCATTATAATTTGACCTAAAACATAAAAGAGCTTAGGAATGACTTCAATGAATTCTCTCTAGTTCTTCTTTGAACTCAAAGTGCTACATTTAGTTATTTTAACACTTGGGAAAATTTTAAATTCCTTTGTAAAAACATACTCGCTACGTAGGATGGTTCGAGTCTTAGTTCAAAAAAATTCTGGGGTGTTAAAGTGAGTTAAGTTTAAGTCTGAACCATATTCCTCGTGGGATCGACCCCAACCTACAAGTTGGATTCTTTATTAGACAGACATCGCTTATACTGCTTTAGGGAGGTGTAATTTCACCGTATCTAATTTTGGCGCCGCTCCTGGGGAATACGACTTTTAGATTAAGTTTAACTACATTATTAAACTTTAGTCAAGTATTTCCTGATTTTACATTTTCTTTTGTTTTTGTTTTCTACAGGTTTCTACTTTAGTGTATACTAAGTACACGGAGCCGAGGCGAACCATTGACCCCCTACGATCCAGAGTTGAGCAAAACGTTAAGAAAAAATGAATAATCAAGGGGTCCAAATCAATCCAATTGGAGAGAAACTAGGTGATGGAGTGGAATTGTAACCTCCTAGGGTTTTTAACGTGCACACTCAGGTTCATGGTGGTAGTCTAATTAGAGATGCAGAAAGGGTGCTGAATCAGCCAGCACCGAGATTGCGTGATAACTACAGGTTGAATTCAATATAGTTGAATCAGAACGTCCCATTGTTCTTCCTCCTCTACCTCCAGGGAATATATTTTTGGTAACCAGCAGTCTGATGCAAATTCTTACAGCATGACAGTTGTATTCTGGTCTAGCTTTAAAAGATCCACATGGTAACATGGCTAAATTGAGAAGTGTCTTCAAGAGTAGTGTGGGACGACCGGAAATTGGATATGGATGTCATTGGTTTGAGAATCTTCCCTCTGTTTTTGACCTCTGATGGTGTGTTGAGCTTCCATAAATTCAATACATACATGGGATCAATTGCATCGAGTGTTCATGGCGAAGTATTTCCCAATATTTAAGAAGCACAAGGACAAGTTGAATATTTTCGTAGCACTACCTGAAGAGTCTGGGAGAATTTCATGGGATAGGTACATGATGAGTCCAAGATTTGGACTTTTTTAGGGCTTTATTTTAATAGATTTAGTGTCCTCAAATGCATATTTCTTGCTAATAACTGATGTAAACCCTTGAATTTTAGGTATTTGGATTGAGGGACCAAACATGGACACTATTGAGCAAAGAGGAACAAGGCAGCTGAAAAAATGAAGGAAAGAAGGCCTGAGGATCACCTAACCCATTAGGCGAGTTGCCGAATGGCTAGGGTCTCGCCTAATTTTCCAGAGTGCCATGCCTTGAAGAAGAAAATCTAGTCGGTTAAAGAAATGAGTTGTCGACGAGAGAAATGACCAGTCGGCGAGTCACCGAAGGCTTCTTCGATGCAGTGCCATATCTCCCAAAGTTTCAGAACCTCAAGGATGTTGAATGGAAAAGCAAAACGGCGATGAAAATGACCAAAGGGCGGATCGCCAATTGGATCAGCGATCTCGACTAACTGCGCCGACTGGTCCTTCACAACACACTTTTTTGACAACTATAAATACTTATTTAAATTTTTAGCTTAGTATCTGATCTTTTGTTGATCATATTATTATTCAGATTTTGAAGTTTAGATCTTAGAACTGAATAGAGAGACAATATTTCCCTAGCTTTGAAGATTTCCATTTCCTAATCCTACCCAGTTGATGGGTGTTGAAGATTCTTAATCTTAGACCTTTGTAAAGACTATATCAATCCTACCCAGTTGATGGAAACACAACTTGGTAATGATTTTTACCTTTTTACTATGTCTAGCTACCCAATTCTTTGGGTGTCATTATGGGTTGAATTAATTGCTGGGTATTGTTTATTGATAGTTTATTAGTTGTTTAAAAGTGATTTCGTTTAATAATTGTGGCTGAATTTAATGGGTTGTAGTTGCAAATACAATCTTAACTTCGTGGTTTTGGCTTGCTCGAGAGAGGGGTTTTAAAACCAAAATTACTTAATCGATTGTCTGTGGGTATTAGGTTGTCATGGTTTCAGCTCGAGAGAGTGAATCCTAAACCCTTTTCCACACATTCAACTTGAGAGAGTGAATGGACTAAAGTGAAGGTTGTACTTCATTGCCGCTTAATGGTGTTCGAGAGAAACTAATTTGATTCAGGGTAAATTGTTCGAGAGAAAGTTTATCCCCACTAAAGTCTAGTTTATTCACTGATTTGCAGTTGTTTACTATTAATTGCAATTACTCAGTTGTTTACCTTGGCCCATAATCCTATCACATCCTAAGAATCCCATCTCCATATTCAGATTTTCGTGTTATTTGTTATTTCAGTTGTTAGTTACAAACAAATCCCCTTTGATATTTTACATTTGTGTCACCCCAAACTTGAATTGTGTTTTTCTTCGTAAATGTTTTTAGCTATGATTGACTTGAGCATATTTATGCTTCTTTACTGATTCTTAAGAACGAACCACTCCTTTGGGACTCGACCTCAACTCACTAGTTGGGTTATATTACTATTGAACGATCGCTGATGTTTAGTGTTTGATGAAGTATTTTTTATAGCATTTATCAAAAATGGCGCCGCTTCCTTGGAGTGGTGTTACTTGAGAATTTTTAGATCAGTTGAATTTTGTTCTTGTTCCTTATAGTTGCACTTACTTAATTTTTAGTTTTTGTTTTTGTGTTGCTGTTTTGAGCAGAAAATTAGAGCACAATTGGTAGCAACAACAACCAAATGGATCACCCTCCTTATAGATTGATGATTTTTAGGGATAACATACTAAATGTCAGGCAATTGGAGGGTGAGACAATTTATGAGTTATGTCAAAGGTTTAAAATCCTAGTGCAGCAATGGCGAACTCATGGAATTCTAGACAAAATGCTTCTGGAATATTTCTACCGGGCTCTTGACCCCAAATATAGAATAGTGGTTGATAAACTCTCTTCGGGCTGCATCATGCAAGACTTCTATGAGACCGTAACCCAACTCTTTGATTGTGTGGCCAAAATTGACAAAGAGACAGAAGAGGATCAACACTTGGCCACATTGCTGGGCCAACTGGATATCTTGACCCTAAAGGTCAAGGACTTGGAAGTACTGTCCAAAAAGAAGGACAGATACATACCCCATCATGAGCGGAGAAATTCTAAGGATAATGAGAGCAGACGTGTTGAGGATACGCTGTTAATCATTCTCCAAAAGATCAATTAGCAAGATAGATTGCTAGAAGAGATGAAGGAAAATGTTGAAGTGCTAAATCAAATGATTAGCTCTCACTCCAGATCTATCCATCTAATTGAAACCCTCTTGGGTCATGTATTGTCTCATCTCTACCCAACTAAACAAGAAGGGTTGCTTAGTGACGCTAAGGTCAACCCCAAAAATAGAGTTTTAGTTAGGAGTTGCGTCGTGCCACAACGTAAAATAAGGCGCTGCCTAGGAGGCAACCCAAGTTTTATTTTCTTTATTTTTAAATTTGAAATAATGATATGTTGATTTTACAGGTTATAGTGTGAAATGTGTTTGAAAAGTACAGGTTGGTGAGCTTAAGGTCCAATCGGCGAGTCGCCGAAGAGGTTGACGACCCCGACCTTGACCGTCGTTAGACTCAAGGCAACTTCAAAGTGACGTCTGTAAAACTCGGCGACCCCAGGAAATTAATGGTGAATCGCCAACCAGGTCGGCGATCACAATCTAGTCCGCTGTTTGGACCCCCAGATTAACTGGAAGTCTTGTAAAACTCAGCGAGGTAAGTAATTCGGTGAGCACGACTAATGTAGCCGAATGTACGAGAACTGGACGGTTTTTAAAAGGCCAAAGGTTTAAACTTTCAAACTCTTCACTTTCCCTCACTTTTAATCCTCCCAAACTCACACCTATTTAGTATTTTTAATATTTTTGCATTATATAAGTATTTTAGTTGTTGATTTGTGCTTGGGATTGGGATTACATTGCCGCTTAGCATTTCAATATCAATTTAATCGACATTAAAGGTTGGTTTTCCAAACCCCGTGTTTATTTTTAGAATTTGTACCCATTTGCAAATGATATTATCTTGTTAAAGTGTGTTGGACCTCTCTGATATGATTAGAATGTTTAAATTCCTGTTTTGAATTGATAAATTTGCCCGTAATATTTTGAATGTTGAAATCCCATAATTTTGTGCTTTAAAACGAATTAAATTTTGTGGAATTGTGCATGCATGTCATCGGGTTTAGTTGGGGGAAGTTTCAATAGCCCATATTTTTTCCAAAAGACGTAATTTGCCCAATGATAGAGCGGGTGACATCACTCTTAGGGGCAAAAGTCGAAAATCATCCAAATTTGGCAAAACCGGGAGAAGTCTGAGTATCCCGGGGTAATGGATGTTATGGGTCTAGTTTTAATTTGAATTGTGCATGCTTTGATTTTGTGTTCGGTGGTTGCAGGGTTGACTCGAGAAGTTGGGTTAAAAGTAGGCACGTTGGGCCGTTTGGCGAGCTGGGTCGAGCTCACCGAACCACTCGGTGGTTCGCCGAAGTTCCCCATCTCTCTCTTAATTTCATTCTCTATGTGTTGTCGGGTTCTGTAACTTTCAGTGAGAAACCTGAGGTCGCCGATGGCACTCTACGACTCACCAAAAGTCTTTTTGACCGCCTTTTATCTACACCCCTGTAGCCTTTTTGCACTGTAATTTTTGATAAGTTGACCCTTGCTTTCCGAAAGCTATTGGTGATTCACCGAAAGGCATTTACTATCGCCAACTTGCAGAAATTTTTGAGCCAATCCTTTTGGCGAGCCCAATATAGCTCACCAAAGCAATTCGGCGACTGGATCGGCGAGTCTGTCTACAACTGTATTTTTGTGATTCTGATTGAATTGCTTCTATCTTTTTTTTGATGTTTTGCAGACTTGGCTAGACCTAAGGTTGCAGGTAGAGAGATTCCACCTCGAAAGAAAGCAAAAGGGAATTACAATCAATGAGGATGCAGCTACATCTAGAGGCAAAGCAACAAAACTTCCCACATCTGGTGGGAAAGGAAAAGGAAATGGGAAGGCACCAACGTCACCGGAGGTCAACTCCGATAGTGACGGCATCTATGCCACACACCTCACTACTTCTTAGAGTGAGGGAGAGTACTAGGAGTAGCAGAATGTGGCTTCTGAGTAAGATGAGTTGATAGCAGCATAAAGGGCCGAGCTGCGCTACAAAAGGATGAAGATTCGTCTAGGATCAGGACTCCTCAGGCCACTACTTCTCCTAATCCAGTTCCAGAACAGGCAGTGGTGCTTGCACCACTAGTTCAAGGTCCTCCTCAAAAATCGATGAATAGAATAAAGACTAAGGGGTTGAGGATGATTATTAAGGCAAAACGTTTGTCCACATATGGGGTTATCGACAGGTACCCGGAGATAATGGATTGCTTGAAATCTCACAAGCACCAAATCTTCACAAAACCTCATGGCCCGTATATTCCAAGCTCGTTTAGGGGATTCTACAATGCATACAGTGCTTTGATACCACAAAACAACAAGTAGGCAACAATATTTAAACCGGTTGACTATGTACTTGTTTGGGGGAAGATGGTGCATTGTGATTTTCCTGCAATTAATGAGATCCTAGAGTGCACTACGAGACTGGAAAATGATTGCCTGCATATGATCAGGACAAAGATGCTGGAGAACATGAAGACGTGGCTAGCCCCTTTGATATTTGATGGTACTCCAAAGTGGTTGGAGGCAGGGGCACCAATAGAAAAGAAAGACTTGAATGTAGCAGCGAGGTATTGGTTTGGCTTCATCAGCAGCACGATCATGCCCTGCCAAAACAAGTATATTCTTTGCCTGGCCAAGGCAGCCTATATAAGATGCATCATTGATGGGACAAGACTAAATCTAGGGATGATTATAGCACAACAGATGGTCATGAGGGCCAAGCAGTGCCATGCCTCTCTTCCCTTCCCAAGATTGATCACTAACCTGTGCTGACGGGCTCGAGTACCTAGAGATGCATAGAAGGATGTGGAAGTGATTCCCACATCCTCTACTGATATCTGGAGGATCGAGGCAGAATATTTGAAAGATGAGGTGGAGAAGAAGAAGGCAACCCCGATGGATTCTTCCCCGGTTGTAGATACAAACTCCCTATCTGCAGAGGAATCTATGCCTACTCCTGCTCCTGGGCCTTCAGGTACCTCTACTGCTACTCCTTCTGACACTTCATGTTCTTCTGTTACTGCACTACCTCCTAGACCTACTTCTGCTACTGTCTCCCGGACAACGATCACCCTGGCTTCATTACTTTGGATGGGACAGCTTACCCAGTCTGCTGATCGTCGAGCTGCCAGACTCGAGGCCTCCATTCAAGGCATGATTGAAACTGCCCTAACTAATTATGTATCACCATTGAGCAATGCCATTGATGCCTTTGCAGCGAGGATATCAGTGTGCGGGCATGGCCAAGGGGCCACCGAGAAGGTGACGACCTTAAAGAACGCTATAGCTATGTTGCGGAGCGATGTGGATCAACTGAAGTCCACCGATATGTCCATGATCTTTGGGATGGTGGAGATTCCAGATGTGCTAGAGATGCCTCCGACTACAACCGAAGATGAGGGTACAGTAGAGCAGACAACTGATCCCGAGTTTGAGGCAGAGACTAATGAGGAGTTGGTTGAGGTGGCTGACGAATGTTCATAAGAAGGCTTGACTGAGACTGAAGAGACCATGGTAGATGTTGTTTTTGAGGCTTCCTTAGATGATACTCCCCTGGCTGTTCCTAGTGCAACTATTGTTTCCCTTGAGATGACTCTAGGTACTGAGGCCCGGGTCTAGACTGATTCACCGAGCACTGATGCCCAGACAGATGGAGCGAGTATGTAGACAGAATCCCCTCATTACGTCCCTCTCTGTCTTACCTTATATTCACTTTTGGATATTTTTGTTTGCATTTGAGGACAAATGACTTTATTTGTGGTGGGGTGAGGCCCACCTTTTGTGTGACTTTTTGTGAATATTGATGTTTTGTTTATATATTTGGGTTTTGAGCTGAAATTGTGTTTTTACACTTCTTTTATGGATGGTTGAGATTGTGGCTCCGTATTTTTAATTGTAAATGATTTTTTACCCTTTCGAAAAATTTTACCACCTCTTGGGTGTGCTGAATGTGGCTTTTCCTTTGCAAATTTGAGTACCGATTATGATCAATACCGATGACTTGAATAGTTCTCATAATCGAACAAAAATGAATGTTCGGCTACGCTGAGGCCAAATGAAGTTGCATAGTCAATATATGAACTTGTCGCATCTCGTTGTGACTAGCCCAGTATCGAATTAAGTCTCTTGTGATGAACATTGCACACTAGAAAAAGTGTGGAGTCTTGTTTGACTTTTGGTGTCAATGCCTTGTGTGATGAGCTTACCGTGAACCATGTGTGATGACATCTAGAATTTTCCCCGTTGGTCTGATTGACTAAGTGATGTGAACTCTTGACATGATCTTAGGCAACTTTAAAGAGTGTGAACCAATTTGACATTATACCCCTTTTTGTTGCCTACCTTGTGAGTGTGTGAACCTCTTTTGAACACCCTCCGAGCCTTAACCTTTTCTTGGAAGAGACGTGATGAAACTGTGACCTTGCTTGGTCCATTACCCATAATTCTCATGAATTGTTGTTTGTTTGAATAGCCAACTTAGGCCAAAAGCCTATGTTGGGGGTGTGGTAAAAAGAAAAGGTGAATCAAGAAAATGCACAGAAGTCCCTTTTGCCCATGTTTTGAGAAAAATGGAACCTCTTCATACAAAAAGAAAAAGAAGAAAAAATGAAGAATAAAAAGTTGTGGAATAAATTGTGACAATGCAAAAAGAAATGGGGTTCCCAACAATCAATGGAAAGTGAATGGGATGACTTGTGAGCACGAATAAAAATGATGAAGAAAAGGAAATGAAGTTTTGTTCACACCACATTTCATGAGGACTATAGCCATTGAGCCTAAATGGCCATACCTTTGCACTCAGCCCCGTTAGAAGCCTTGAAAAGACCTTTTTGATCTTGAGTGATCTAAAGCAAGTGTTGACTGGAAAATACGGGCAAACCTATGGGTGAAAACATACATTGTGTTCATCTTTGTGAGTGTGAGTGTTGCATTTGATTCTGGAACTTTAAATTGTTGAACCATTGTGTGTGAATATGGAATCACTCTTTGTGTGAGGGCATTTGATCACCTTTGTTGAGCTTTAACTTGCATTTGAAGCAAGTAATGTGAGCTTGAGATTATTTTATAATGGTGAGTCACAACTTGAGTCTGTGAGTGCACAATTGACCCTTGAATGAGTTAGTTGAGTCTTGTTGTGTGCATTCATGATTGAATCTTGTGTAGCACTGTTTGAGGCATCCTTTTTGAACTGCTAAACTTGAGTTTTACTTGAGGACAAGCAAAAATTTAAGTTGAGGGTGTTGATGAGTCCACGATTTGGACTCATTTAGGGCTTTATTTTTATAGATTTAGTGTCCTCAAATGCATATTTTGTGCCAATAACTGATGTAAACCCTTGAATTTTAGGTATTTGGATTAAGGGACAAAACATTGACACTATTGAGCAAAAAGGAACAAGGGAGCTGAAATACTGAAGGAAATAATGCCTGAGGATCGCCTACCCCATTAGGCGACTTGCCGAATTACTAGGGTCTCCCCTAATGTCCCAGAGTGCCAAGCCCTAAAGAAGAAATCTAGTCGGTGAGAGAAAAGAGGAGTTGGTGAGTCGCCGAACGCTCTTGTGATACAGTGCCATATCGTCCAAAGTTTCAGAACATCAAGGATGTTGAAGGCAAAAGCAAAACGGCGATGAAAATGACCAATGGGTGGATCGCCGATTGGATCGGCAATCCCGACTAACTGCGCCGACTGGTCCTTCGAAGCACACTTTTTTGACAACTATAAATACTTGTTTAAATTTTTAGCTTAGTATCTGATCTTTTGTTGAATCATATTATTATTCAGTTTTTGAAGTTTAGAGCTTAGAACTGAATAGATAGACAATATTTCCTTAGATTTGAAGATTTCCATTTTCTTAGAAATTAGAAGTGGGTGTTGAAGATTCTTCATCTTAGACCATTGCAAATACTATATCAATCCTACCCATTTGATGGAAACATAACTTGGTAATGATTTTTACCTTTTTACTATGTCTAGCTAAAACCCCATTTCTTGGGGTGTGATTATGGGTTGAATTAACTGTTGGGTATTGTTAATTGACAGTTTATTTACTGTTTAAAAGTGATAAATTTAATGGGTTATAGTTTCAAATACAATCTTAACTTTGTGTTTTTGGGTTGCTCGAGAGAGGATTTTAAAATCAAAATTATTGAATCGATGGTCTGTGGTATTGGGTTTTCATGGATTCAACTCGAGAGAGTGAATCCTAAACCCTTTTCCACACATTTGGCTCGAGAGAATAAATGGACTAAAGTGAAGGATGTGCTTCATTGCCATTTATTGGTGTTCGAGAGAAACCAATTTGTAAATTGTTCGACAGAAAGTTTATCCCCACTAAAGCCTAGCTTATTCACTGATTTGCAATTGTTTACTATTAATTCCAATTACCCGGTTGTTTACCTTGGCCCATAATCCTATCAGATCCCAAGAATCCCATCTCTATATTCGTATTTCGTGTTATTTGTTGTTTTAGTTGTTAGTTACAAACAAACCCCATTTGATATTTGACACTTGTGTCACCCCAAACTTGAATTATGTTTTTTTTCATAAATGTTTTTAGCTATGATTGACTTGAGCATATTTATGTTTTTCTATTTATTCCTGAGTACGAACCACTCCCTTGGGACTCGACCCTAACTAACTAGTTGGGTTATGTTACTATTGAACGATCACTGATGCTTTATATTAGATGAAGTATCTTTGATAGCGTTTATAAGTACAATGTGTGAATTAGAAGTGTTTCAAATCACTGTATAGATGATGTGTCATTGAAGGAGTATTTTATTACAGAGGGCAGGATGACAATGGAAAGGCTGTGCTATATACCATTGCTGGAGGATCATATGGTGAGTGCACTTTTGAGGAGATCACTAAGAAACTGGAAAAGATTTCTCAAAACAATAAGGCATGGAGCACTAGAAAAGCTAATACTTGAAGAAGCACATTCGCTATTCAAGCTAGACTAGATCAATCTATGGATGACATTTGTGAGGAGATGGCTCAGATGAGGACATAACATGGGTTAGTATTGAAGAATGTGAGTGGAAATGCAGAAAAAGAGACTGTGGTGAATTACCTAACTAGAACACCACCACCACCAGTTGAGGAATGCTACTATGAGGTGGATGTGTATTTGGTAAATGATCAGACGAGGGGTTTCTGAGCCAACGCCGAAGGTTCCAACTCGGATAATTGGCACCAAGCTCAAGGAAACGAAGGTCAGAACTATGGAATCTACAATCGAGAGGGAAACTATGTCCTGGATCGGAACTACAATCGTAATAACAACTACAATCAGAAAAACTATGGAAAGAAATATGAGAGAGTTTGACCCTATGTTCCACTTGGGAATATAGAATCTGGTATTAAATAGGTTGGGGGTAGTATGTCACACATTGAGGATATGATGCAAAAGATGATGAAGAGGTTTGATGCAAGTGATGAGAATCTGGAAGAGATGCGAATTGACTTGTCTGGAATCGGTCAAAAAGTTGATACCCATGCAGTGTCAATCAAGAAACTGGAGCAACAGTTTAGTCAGTTGTCCACTACTTTGAACCCACGTCTTCCTGGTACACTTCCTAGCAACACCATCTAGAATCCGATAAATGATGGGCATTATATGGCAGTCACTACTCGAGGAGGTAAACAAACCATTAATCCCCCTATGCTGTCTGAGGTTGAAATTGTGGTAGAAAAAGATGATGAGTAAATTGAGGTTACTGGATAATCTAAAAATACTATAGAGAAGGAAGCGGAGATGACCTAAAAAGTTGTTCCAATGCCTAGATCTCCACCTCCATTCCCACAGAGATTGGTGAAGAAGACCGAAAAAGGAAAATGTCGTAGTTCATAACTATGTTGAAACAACTTTCCATCAATGTTCTGTTGATAGAAGTTGTGGAGCAAATGCCTGGGTATGCAAAATTTATGAAAGATTTGGTGACCAAGAAAAGGGCCGTCAGTTTTGAGAATGATGAGTGGTTGCAACATTGCAGTGCTATTACTACTAAGTCACTTGTCCAAAAGAAAGAGGATACTGGAGCTTTTACTATTCCATGTACCATCGAGATTTTGCACTTTGAGAAAGCTTTCTGTGATTTGGGTTCTAGTATCAACTTAATGTTGTTGTCCATTTATAAAAAGTTGGGGTTAGGGGCTCATGCGTCTACCCATGGCCGATAGAAATGTGAAGAAGCCCATTGGTGTTCTCCAAGATGTCCTTGTAAAATTGGAGTCGTTCATTTTTCCGGCAGATTTCGTGGTACTTAATAGTGAGGTTGATTTTGAGGTTTCCATAATCTTAGGGAGACCATTCCTTGCTATTGGGCATGCCCTAGTCGATATGGAAATAGGGCAGATGAAGTTCCGACTGAATATTGAGGAGGTAACTTTTAATATATATAGGTTTATGAAGCAGGAAATCAGTCTGAACTCGGTATCAGTGGTGAATCATATTGTGGAGCGAGGTTCTGAAGTGTCTATTGAAGAGAGGTTGGGTGTTGATGCACTGGCAGCGGTAATGATTAATTTTGACGGTGGTGTTATTAAAAACTATGATGAATTAGTTGCCGCACTTGATAGGTTCGAATTACGTTCCAAACCAAAAAGATTAGAGATAGATATGAAGAATCGCTACTCTCCACCCACAAAACTGTCTGTGGAAGAGCCTCCAAAATTGTAGCTGAAGGCTCTACCATCTCATTTGAGGTATTTATTCTTGGGAAAGATGAAACTTTAGCGGTAATCATTTCTGCATATCTGAGTGGGAAACATATAGAGGCATTGGTTTCTGTGTTGAAGAGTTTCAAGATGACTATTGGATGGACTCTTGCAGACATTATAGGGATTCCTCCTGGCATTTTTAATCATAAAATCCAACTCATGCCGGACAACAATCCAAGTATAGAGCACCATAGAAGGCTATATCCACCTATGCAAGAGGTAGTGAAAAAGGAAATCATCAAATGGTTGTATGCTGGAGTCATATATGCCATCGCAAATAGTAGTTGGGTCTGTCTTGTTCAGTGTCTACCTAGGAAAGGTGGGATTACTGTGGTTCCTAATGCAAAAAACGAGCTAATCCCAGTAAGGCCAGTAACTGGATGGAGGGTATTCATGGACTACTGCATGCTAAATGCCTAGACTATTAAAAGATCACTTCCCGATGTCGTTCATAGACCAAATATTGTATTGTCTTGCTGGTAAGGGTTGGTATTTCTTTCTATATGGATATTCAGGCTACAATCAAAATCTCTATACCTCCGGAAGATTAAGAGAAAAAAACTTTCAGTTGTACACATGGGAGTTTCGCCTTCAAACTGATGTCATTTGGGTTGTCTAATACTCTAGCGACTTTTCAGAGGTGTATGATGTCGATATTTTCAAATATGGTGGAGGTCACGATTGATGTATTTATGGATGATTTATCTGTTGTAGCTAATTCATTTGATCATTGTCTGATACATTTGGCCGAGGTAATGAAACAATGTGAAGAGTGCAATCTTGTGCTCATTTGGGAAAAATTTCACTTTATGGTAAAAGAAGGTGTAGTTCTCGGTCATCAGAATTCTGAGAAAGATATTTATGTTGATAGAACCAAAGTTGAGGTAATAGAATAGCTTCAACTACCTATCTTTGTTAAAGGTGTAAGAAGTTTTCTTGGGCATGCAGGTTTTTACCGAAGGTTTATCAAAGATTTCTCTAAAATTACACACTCATTGTGCAAGCTACTCGAAAAGGAGTGCAAGTTTGATTTTGATGATGCTTATCTGAGAGCATTTAGAGAGTTGAAAACAAGGTTAGTCTCAACACCTATCATTATTTCACCAGATTGTGGGCAACCCTTTGAAGTGATGTGTGATGCGAGTTGGGTGGTGCTTTGTGTGGTATTGGGACTCATGCGAGAGAAGATTCTTCATCTGATTTACTATGCTAGCAAAGCTCTGAATATGGCTCAAAAGAACTATATTGTGACCGAACATGAACTCCTTGCTGTCATTTTTGCATTCTGCATTGAGGTATTTGATGGCTAAAAAGGATGCAAAATCGAGGTTGATCATATGGGTATTGTTGTTGCAAGAGTTTGATTTTGAGGTGAAAGATAGAAACGGGACATAAAATTAGGTTGCTGACCATTTGTATAGATTAGAAGAGGAAGCTATGCTCAAGTTGGGAGATAGGGCTGAAATTAATGATGCATTCCCAAACAAACAGGTATTGGCCGCTTCTTATGATCTTACCCCTTGGTTCGCAGATTTTGCCAAATACTTGGCAAGCGATTTGGTTCCATCGGATTTGTCAATTCACCAAAGAAAAAGGTTTATGCATGATGTGAAAAAGTCTTTTGGGATGAGCCTTACTTGTTTCGTATTTGTGCTGATGGGATTATTCGCCGAAGTGTGCCCGAGGTTAAGATGATGAGTATACAAGAGGCGTGTCATTCATCGCCTGTTGGTGGGCACCATAGTGGTATTCAGACTAATTATAAAATCATGCATTATGGGTATTACTTGCCTAGCATCCACTAAGATGCTCATGATTTCACCAAGTCTTGTGATTGTTGCCAAAGAGAAAGAGGAATTTCCATGAAGCAAGAGCTACCTATGAATCCGATATTGGTGATTGAGTTATTTGATGTTTGGGGCCTTGACTTCATGGGTCCATTTGTGAGTTCGCATGGGATGAAGTATATTTTTGTTGCGGTTCACTATGTATCGAAATGAGTGGAAGCAATTGTGCTTTCAAAAAATAAGGGAAAGAGTGTCACCACATTCCTGAAAAAGAGTATCTTTTCCAGATTTGGTACACCTAGGGAGATTATCAGCGATGGAGGTTCTCACTTTTTTAATAAGTTCTTCAATATGTTGCTAGAGGAATATGGAATTCGTCAAAATGTAGCTACTCCTTACCCTCTGCTATCTAGTGGGCAAGTCGAAGTATCGAACAGAGAGATAAAGAAAATTACACAACTAGAAAACATGCCTGTAGCAACAATTAATTATGTGTTGCAATAGATAGTCATTTGCAACGGTTATAACCTTTGCAATAGACAACTGGACCTAATGAAACACTTTAAGAATTAAATCATTGCATTAGTACTACAATCGTTGCCATAGTATCTTTTATTGCAACGGTTCCTACAAACTGTCGCCTTAGGTACTCTATGGCAACAGTTCCGCCAAACTCTTTCCCTCAATTATTTTCCCTCAAATTATTTTCCCTCCATTAATTTTACTACACCTACCAAAAGATTTTTTTTAATTAATGTTAAAAATAAAATAAAAGTAAAAATATCAATAGGTGTATCTCATTTTTCTTCAGACCTTTCTTGAGAACGTAACCTCGTAGGTATCGCTTTGAAGATGGTGTATCTCATTTCTCTTTGAAGAATCTGTTTCTTCTTCTGATTCTTCTGTGATTTTCCTTGTAGAATCTACAATGTTTTGGGTCTTCTTCTTCGTGGGTATACCGTTTCTGCAGCTACAAATATTTTGTGTAGATGGTGTATCTCATTTCTCTTTGAAGAGTAGGTTTCTTCTTCTGATTCTTCTGTGATTTTTCCTGTAGGCATCTGCAATATTTTGGGTCTTCTTCTTCGTGGGTTTACCGTTTCTGCAATTACAGGTATTTTGTGTTCTATCTTCTTCAAAATTAGAAATTTCTTAGAAGGGTTCTTGAAAAAGATTTAAAAATAGACAAATGGGTTTCTATGAAGTAGATGCTCTTTGCTAGAATTTATGTTTATGACGTAATCTTATTGTGAATTAGAGTGTGTATCTCAATTTTGGTGAAGATTGAGAAATCTGTGCAAAAATATTTATATGAAAATTTAAAATTATTTTGAAAATTCTCAGTTTATGAATAGTTATTGTAATGAAAGATGAGTTTCGATTCTTCATTCTACAGGATAGTTCTTATCTATCAAAAGATCTCATGTTTTTTAATAGGGGAAAGTTTTCAACCCCACAAACGATTTCTAAGAATAAAATGAACTGATGTATTTTTCAACTCCAAAAGTCATTGAAGTCGAGCATTAAGGGGTTTTGTTTCTCTCTTGCGAGTGCAATTTTCAAGTTCTAAGTTTATATTTTCTTCCTTCTTCTCTGAAATTTTTAGTGGTCAAACAACAAGTTGGTCATCAAGCTCTCGACGCATCAGCTCACTGCTTAAAAAGAGGTCATGTTCCTTTTTCTCTTTTTTTTTCTTTCTTTTTTTACTTTGATGTACATCTGTGTGTATGTTAGATATTTTACGGTTACTAATCTCTGTTCGGTATTGCTGATTCATTTTCCAGTTAAATCATTCCATATGACTATGTTTTATCAAATTCAAGGTTTGTATTGTAAGTTTAGAATGTTCGAAAAAAAATCATTTTATGCTTTATTGTAAAAAAAAATCATGATAAATTCTCTGTTATGTGTTAAGCGCATTACTGGTTCAGGAATACATTGAGTAGACCTCGCATCTAGTTGATCATAGAAAAAGGTTTTGATTATGAAACCAACCTCTTTAGTATTTGAGCATTGAATAAAACTTTAGGTATTGAGTATTTCTTTGTTTTTTCCTTTAATATCATTTGTGTGATAAATGTTATATTTTCTGTTTTAAGACCATTTCTGCTTTCCGAATACATTGAGTAGATCATTGGTCTAGTTGAGCACAAAATAAGGCTTTGAGTGTTAACTCAACCTCTCTAAGGTTGCTCCTAGATTTAGATTTTCATGTCTACATTTAACCATACATCCAAGTTCTCTAAGATTGCTCCGTGTCTTTTCTTATGAATTTGAAATTTTATGATTGAGTTGCTTAGATCTTGAGTGATGTTAGTGACTTTGGTTTTGTTGTCCTTTTATGCTTTTCTTTTATCTTTAAATTTATTTAGAAGTCTTTAAATAGAGACACCACACCCTCAACTTGTTAACTCAAATTTGCCTAGTTAGCTTAGTTATGCTTATCTTTAATTTAAAAGGTTATAACTAGTAAAGTTTTCATGTAGTGAGCCATTCGCTGCTTAAAAAGAGGTAATATTCCCTTGTCTCTTAATTTTTGTAGTCAGTTTGTTTTTAATCTATTCTCATTTCCATTGATATGTGTGTGTGAATCTTGATTTTTACTCTTCTTTTTTGTGTTTTTATAATCTTTTTGTGGACAATTAGTGATTTTCCAGCCTATGCAATGCTTTCTGGTTGGAGCAGAAAAGGAAGAAAGGCATGCCCAACTTGTAATCATGGGACATGCTCTCAATATCTCAAGCACAGTCGTAAGATGTGTTACATGGGTCATCAGGCATTCTTACCTCCTTATCGTCCATTTCGAAGAGATAAGAAATCATTTGATGGTAAAAAATCATTTAGCCAATCCATCATTCATCTACCGGTAGCAACAATCAAGGTCAGAATCTTCCTCTTTCTTCTTCATTTACTTCTACTACTGCTTTTGCAGTTTCTTGTTTGGTTCATCTTCATCTATGGCCTGTTATGTTAATCTACTTCTACTTCTTTGTCTTGTGCTGCTACACATGTAATATTCTTGTACTGTTGTTGGTCCAACTGCTATCAACTTTTTATTTTTATCGAAGTTGATATTATCGAGATTAGTGTTACTGTTGTTTGCATAGTTTAGGAGTATTGAACTAACTTAAAACATCAATTGACTAAGAAGGTTTTGAAAGGTGTGCTCAAGATCTGGGTTGATTTTAGGTGTTGTTGGTTTCTTGGAAAAATATGCTGACCCTATATGTTGTTTTTTCCCTTGTGGTTCATCGTTTGTTTCTGATGTATAATGACCGACTTTGTTCTTGTTATATTATCTCTTGATCTAGCCCTATTTGTTGTTTTGTGTCTCTTGTGTTTAACTGTTGTATTTTTATCAACAAATATCATGTTTATGACTGTGTAATCTTTCTTTTTCTGATTCTAAGGATTGTAATTAGTGATTTATCAAAATTCAATGTCTTCTTTCCTTTGGTGGGGAGAGCTTGAAAACTGTGGTAATGGATTGGGTTATCTTGTTCAAGTGCAATGCTTGTAATGTAGTCAGCTAACTGATTTGTTCCTGACATAGTTGTTCCCTCTCAGCTTCTTCATTTGGTGCTAATTCTTCTAAGTGTTTACTGGCTGCTAAACTGTCCTCATCCGTGTTGTTATCGCTATATTTTCTGAGTTGTTTCCAGATAGGTTTGGCTCCTCATCATGAACAGTTAGAGCTTGTACATCTATGTTAGTACTATCACTTAGAGTTTTGGTTTCCAGTGAGTTTTTTTCATCATGGCCCCTTTTATCTTTAATCTCCTCGTTGTTCTTGAACAATTTGTCCTCCTTTGGTAAGTCCACATTATTGTAATTCTATTCTCCCTTCCATACTACAATATCAGTAACTTTGTATTTTTCTTTTTAAAAAAAAGTTATGTGGTAATATAGGTTATGTCCAGAAAGAGTAAAAATTAGGAGCTGTGTGTCTTCTTTTACCTTTTCATTTTTGAACAAAATGAACAATGTTATAGCTATATTCATGTACACTGTTATAGCTATATTTCTGTCCAGAAAGATTAAAAATCAGTTACCTCACATTGCTCTACCTACCCTTTTTCTATCCCATCCAGAAACACAATCTCACATAGCTAAGTCTCTCCTATTTATTGATTTTAGAGGAAAATCAACTAACATATATAGTTGTGTCTCTCTGTTTCCAAATTACTTAAAGAAAATAAGCAAAAGAGTTGCATTCAAGTGTGCATCTTTAGATTTGTTAAACAAAATAAGGATTGGTTGTCTCTATAAACAAAACTTATCTAAGCAGTCATTAAAAGTTGTCTGTATTCTAGTTTCCTTCATGTAGTTAAATCATCTCTTTTTTTCTTTTTCTTTTCTGTAAAAATGAAAAAAAAGCAGAATCATCACAAAACTGATATCATGTTTTCAACACAATATGAAAGATCACAACTAAGAAAAAAATTTCAATAGTATTTGCAGCACATACAAGGCAAAACGCCTGAAACTGCCAAAATTGTATACAATAACCTTAAAAACTGTGTTGACTCTTTCCCATGATACTCTTCAAGTACAAGCCTCTCACATTTTTCCAATTCTTCTTTAGCAAGGACACTAGAAAGTTGTCACTCATCTGTACATTCTGGAAGATTTATTTATTTGTTGTAGAAGCACTTTTGTCTTCCTAATTGTTGACCCTTTTGAACTTGTAGGTGAACAAAATTATGAGCAAAGCGGGGATGAAAGCAGTGAAGACTTTACTTAAAGAGAATTGGTTTATCTATATATCTACAAACATTCTAGCACTATTTTTACTTTTTGGCCTAATTTTTGTGAACTAAAATGAATGCCAACTCTTGAACATTTTAGGACTATTTTTATGTTTGGGCTTAATTTTTGTGAGCATCAATGTATGTTAACTCTTGAATTGTTAATCAAGATCATGTGTTTTTATCTTTAATATATGGATGCTACTAGTTGAAGTACATATTGATTTAATATTTTCTATCATTGTATTATAGTTTATTTCAAAAATAAATAATATATATAGTGGCTACAATAGCCTGCAATAACCATTAAAAAAGTCTATTGCAATAGCTTAATAAATGTTGCAATAGGTGAACCGTTGTAATAGCTTAGACCGAGTTGTATAATAAAGTTGTTACGATAGATCATTTGCAACGATTCGAAACTGTTGCAGCAACTGTAGAACAATGTCTTCATAAACTAAAGAATAACTATTTCTATAGATAGTATGTTGCAACAGTTTAGAAACTGTTGCTATAAAACCGTTACTATAGATATATCGCAACAGGCTTATATGCAACACACCATTTTCCGTTGCCATAATGGAATTGCAACATTCTTTGAGCCTATGGAAATGATTTTTCTTGTGTTGCACTAAACTTATTTTCTAGTAGTGAAATCCTTGCAAAGACTGTGAATGCCAACAAAACGGATTGGTCAAGAAGGCTTGATGATGCTCTATGGGCCTGTCGTACCGCATTCAAGACTCCCATAGGTATGTCCCCCGACGAACTTGTATATGGGAAGTCATGCCATTTGCTGGTAGAGCTAAAGTATAAGGCATTGTGGGCGCTAAAGAACTTGAATTTGGATTGGGTCGCCGCATCAAGTCAAAGAGTGAATGAAATGAATGAGCTTGATGAGTTTCTTCTAAAAGCATATGAAGTTAAGCCTTGTACTAAGAGAAGATGAAGAAGTATCATGATCAAAAGATTGCAAAGCATGAATTTGTTGTGGGTGATCTGGTTCTTTAATTCAACTCAAGGCCGCACTTGTTTCCTGGCAAGCTCAAGTCCAAGTGGACGGGCCATTCAAAGTCACGTAAGTGTTTCCACTGGAGCGGTCAAGCTCGAGAATAAGGTTCAAAGTAAACGGGCAAAATATAAAAGCCTACATGGGAAATCTGAAAGTGTGCAAGAAGTGATTGAGGCCTATTATCTTGATGAAGTCTAAGTAATCAAGCTATCTGCATCGTGCTGCGATATTAAATCAAGCACTGCTTAGGAGGCAACCCAAGTTGTACAATCTAGCCAACTATATGTTTTGCCTTTCGATATAGGAGTTTTCTTTGTTTATTTTTGAAATTTTTGTAGCTCTTTAGATAGGTTTTTTATTTTTATATTAGTGTTAGCTAGATATAGAATACGGATTGTGTCTGAAAAGTGTCCAGAAAATGTAAAAAGAAAGTCCTAATGGTTACTATGCATGTTGATACGCTCAAATTACACCTTCTTACAGAAGTATAAGCGATCGTTATCAAGTAAAGAACCCAACTTGTAGGTTGGGATCGATCCCACGAGGAAAATGGTTTAGACTTTACTTTAACCAACAATTATATTCAATTAGTCAAATTATTTCCAGAAATAGGTAAT
>JAJOOH010007921.1:0-34144 GCA_029582605.1 Solanum gracilifrons
ATATATGTATGTATAAGTATTGACACCTCTTAGAACAAGTTGAAGGTTTAGTTTAGTGGTTAAGGAGTTGCGAAAATTTCTTAAGGTGGCCACTGATCCCTCCCCTCTCGGATACATCCTTATCCCCTCTCGGATACATCTCTCCCATTAAGTAATGTATCATTCGTAATCCCTGAGCTATGTATCCGCAAGTTTCCTTATGTATCCGAGATCTTATAAATTTAAGGGATTTTTGTAATTTGAGAAAGAAAAAATATATAAAGTAATTAGCTTTTAATACTAGAAATTTATGTAATTTCTACTTTTTCTCCTCCTAAAATCTCGCTTCTTTCAGGTTTATCTCTCTGTCCTCATAAAATCTTTCCTTTTTTATCCATAAATCTCTCATATTGATTCACAACAATTTCTCCAATATTTATATTTTGATTTACCATATAACAATTTACAAAAAATAAATAAATATATTCTATAATTTCTCTACAAATTAAAAATAGACATAATATATCAACGTGTCATTTAACATGGTTTTATCTATTGTTTTTGCCTGCAACTTTGGATGTGCACAAGTAGAAACTTAAATTTGTATATAGTTGAACAAGTAGACACATACATTCTACTTGGCGTCCTACATAACAATTCGCATCCTACGTGGTGTCCTATGTGTATTATGCCACATAGAATGTGTGTTTACTTGCTTAACTTTATACAAGTTTAAGTGTCTACTTGTACACATCCAAAATAAGAATGCATAGAGCTAGACTAAGTTAAACAATATATTTATGTACCTACTCAAACTAAGAAGTCATGAGCTTCCAAAATTTAGTTCAACTCTGGTCAATTGTACTTATGTTGAACTCCTTTCAATTTGGATTTTAAGTTCAGAAATCGAGACTTCGGCAATGATTTATGAGCAAAAATACAATTTAATCATGAGTGGTCATATACCGAACTAAAAGGGATTGTCCAAACTTTATTAGGAATACTCAATAATTTATCATACACAAGGATGAATTTGAATGTATATATGTTTATAAATAATAGTGATTGTTTTACTAGTTAATATTGTGTATACTAAGTTATAATTTTATATATACAATACATGATTATTAATTTTTATATATTGAAATACATAATGTCTCTTAAAAGTTTATTATGTCCTTTAAATGTATATCGAACGCAATTTGAGTTGATACACCTGATATATACATATACGGATTTATTGAGTTTTACTGCAGTCTGAATTTGTATACATATTTTATATACAACTACAAGTTTGTTGCATGCATACAATTTGCTATAAGTTTTATCGTCGTTTGATTTGCATACACATGTTGTATGGACCTTTTGGTTTGGATATATATGAGATAGTGTACATAACAATTTGTTCAATCTGAAAATAGTAGAACAAGTTGATTTGGTATACATGAGATATACATCAGACTCAAATGGCAGAAAAGAATTTGTATATCAATCTGAAATTAATTATGTATATAACCTAAAAATAATCTTGTACACCAATCTAAAATTAATTATGTATACAATTTTAAAATTAATCAACATATATACACAAAATATGTAATGCAAAATTCAAACAGTTATAAACATTATAATAGCTATACATTCAATTATATGTATTATGTATAACTAGACAAACTTTTTGAGATATAAATATTGTGAAAAAACCGATATCAATACAATTATCTTCATTTATGTATATAAATTATAAGAATGTATACATATAGAATATACACTGAGTAAGTCGATTTGAAATACACATATATATTATAGAACTATATGTATACGTTCAATTTAATATGGATAGCTTTGTGATATACATGTAGTTTATTTTTTGACCAGTAAATAATATTTCCCCCGTCCATATTTAATTGTCGTGGTTTTCTTTTTTAGAGTTAAACTATAAGAACTTTGACTAACATTTTATGATGAATTTTTACATCATATTGATATGTAAAAAGTTGCAATTTATTGTACTTTTTGTATAGTTTTTAATGTCTGTCAAAGTCATATTTTCAAGACTAATAACTCTCAAAGGTAAAATAGGAAAAATAATGTTATTTATGTACGTGTTGGTTTTGTTTAAATGGCAAGTACTATTAAAGATTATCTATTTTTAATAAGGATAACATACAAAAGAACGTAGGAAGTATTTAAAGCCACATATATAGTTTGATTAAGAAAATTTAACTTTCTTGAATTTATCACAGAAAAATGTAAATGAGAGCAAAAATGAAAAAAAGTTCAATGGGATAATTGTACATAATAGCAAACTATTAATTCAAATTAAATGCTATAAATATACTTTGATTCAATTGTACCCTATAGCAAACTATTGCTATTTTCGCCACTCTCCCAGGTGGAATCTCGCTCGCCACTCTTGTTTGGTGGCAGTATCGCTCGCCTCTCTCGCTTTTATACAAACACAAATGTATAAAATGTGTTTGTGTTTGTATAAAGCAAGAGGAAATTGTATATATACATATATTTTCGTTCCCCTATCTCCCCTCTCCCAGATCTCGCTCGCCCAAATCTCGCTCGCCACCCTCGCCTCTCTCGCTTATACAAACAGAAACGAAATGTATAAATTGCGCTTCTGTTTGTATAAAGCGAGAGAAAATTGTATATACACATGCAAATACATATATCTTCGTCCTATACACTTATAATTATACAATACAAATATTTCCCTACCCAATTTTCTTTTGCCTTTCTCTCTTTCTCGTTTTATACATACACAAATTATACAATTGATCTTTTGTATACAACTGCTTTCTTTTGTATATGTATAGTGAATTATACAACTGCTTTCTTTGTATATGTATATCGAATTATACAACTGTTTTTTTGTATATGTATAGCGAATTATACATATATATGTTTGCTATGAAGCGCAATTAAGCAAACTTTGCTATAGCATACAAATATGAATTTTGTGTTTGCTATATGTGAAAGTTGCTCTACTCTTATATCAAATTTTAACATAACATACATAAATACAATTTTTTAAAAAAGGAAAAGGTAAGTTCATAACTTTATTTAACAATGAATTCTACTTTAATTTTAAAATTAGAATACTAACAAAATTATACGAACATATTTTTTTAGATTTGTAACGACCTGATTCTGTCGTTAGGAAAAAGCCTTGGCCTCTCTCATCTCAAGAGGGAAAAATATATCAAGAAAAACACTTTTGAACCTTTCCCATTCTATGGAACTCACTCCTTTCGGCCTTGCCTCTTTCAATTGATTGAACCAAATCTGAGCAACCCCTTTGAGTTGATAAGCGGCTAACTCCGCCTTCTCTATCGGAGTCACTCCCATAATAGCAAGTATCTTGTAGACCTCGTCGATAAACTCTTGAGGATCTTTCTCAACTTTAGAGTCATAAAATTCGGGAGGGTTCATTCTTGTAAAATCCCTCACTCTTGCCGCTGTCATACCCACATTTGGGTTCACGGGGGCTACCACCTCTCTATTGGCTTAAGCCATCACGGCTTGAGCCAACACTTGGAAAGCCGACCTAAACTCTGCATTTGTTACATTGTCAGCTGAAGGATCAATCGGAGCTTGAGGAGGAGTTTCTTGATTCACATTGTCTCTCTCATTCCTTCTAGTATTCATATCTTGAAAACCATCGGGTAAGGATTTAGAGAAAAACCTTATAGAGTTAAACTCCATGGCACGACTAAGAGAAATGAAGAAGTGAAGTTTCATAAACATCTAATAGTCTCTCATTCATAAATGTGGCGCGCTTCACACTTATGAACAAGACTCTACTAGACGTGATTTGAGACATCCTAGAACCATTCTAAACCTTGTGATCTGATTACCAAGTTTGTCACGACCCAGGGGTACCCCTTAGATGTAACAAGGCATATAAGACCCCAAGAGGCCACATATAAGCCACTTAGCATGTCATAACATAAAGTAATAGAAAAGATGCGAAAATTTAAAACATTCTCAATTATCAAAGTCTTTCATAAAACGAGCGGAAGTCTAACATCATTGTCTCAAACCATCTAACATAAGAGATAAAGTCTTGGGACGCAGTCCATACAATAGTCCAACATGAAAAGAAAGACATAAATGAGAAATGGGTGATCAAATCCTCGAATGCTATGAGGACTCACCAAATCTTCACTCCTTGATCAACTATGAACCTAGCCAAGAGCGTGTTAATCAAGATCGCCGGACCCTATATTTTTTTATAAGAAATGTAGGAAAGAGTATGCGTTAGTATACGAATGTACTAAATATGATAGCTTGCACAAACAACATAAACATAAGCATTAGTGAAAATAAGACATAAGGCATAAGCATAATCCAACATAATAACATCATAATGAGAGAAGAATACTTCCTTAAGTGACCTCACTTAACCTTAGCCAAGACTTAGGTCATCCACCTCTAGTCAAGCTTACATCATGAATGGCATATCTAGCAACACTCCAAGCTAATCATCTTCATAACATAATCACATTATTCATACTTACTTTTAAAGACATGGGGATTCGCCTCTATGCCTAGCTCCTAAAGGCTAATGCGTATTCGCCTCTTGTCTTACTTACTCTAAGATCATGGGTACTTGCCTCCACAATCACATCATATGACACGGGTACTCGCTTCCATGTCCATTCATCATAATAAGAACGTGGGGAATCACCTCTTGTTCGATTCTAAGGAGTATGCGAAATCTCCTCATATACTTAACATATGGAGGTCAAGGGTAGTCGCCTCTAGCCTCATCATTCATTTAGCATTTTAGTCTAGATTCATTTTAGGTGAACAATCCTTTCAACCTAGAATCATTCATTTGAGTAAACCTTTCACATTCATACAATCATGCTTAGAAATTCATTGTAGGAACTAGGAAGTATCCCTTCCATACTACAACATTAATAATCAATATTTCATAGTCTAGGCTTTACTCTCAAAGAATCACATCTCATGATCATCATGTATGCTTTAATTTCAAGCAATTCTAGTCATAATTCATCAATTCTATAAGAAGATATCTAAACCCATAAAGTTTCCCTTCAAGGCAGAATACCCAATTTCATCAATTCTAGGTTAAAAACATGTAATAGGCATCGGTACATGTAATTTCATCTTATAAACCTGATTTACTACCAATTCAATCATAATTAACCATTATCCACTCAATTGGATCAACATTCATCAATACCCACAACATTGGAAGAAACCCTAACTCAAATTAGGGATTTCATCTTCACAATTGGGGAAAACTAAGGAACTCCATGGATGAAAGAAGTCCATGGATGAAAAGACATCATACCTTGATTACAAAGCCCACAAATGTTTAAGGGTTGGAGAATTGACCTTGGCCCTAGCTTGAACTCTTTCTTCTATTTCAAGTTCTAGAGAGAGAAATATTTGAGAGGAAGATCTTGGGTTTTCTTTTTGGTTCTTGAGAGAATGACTTAGGTTAGGGGAAATTTGGAATAAAATACTTATATACTTTTCTAGGTTAAGAGCAAAACGACGTAGTATTGCATTAAGAAAACTATGAAAAGACTTTTAAGACCCCAACTTAAAACCCCTGCAGATTTTCACGCTGAAGCTCGCCAAGTGGACCCTTGGATAGACTAAATTTCTAGTAGCTCACCCCATGGAGCAGGCCACTTTGGCGATGAGGGAAACCCTCTTGGCGATGCGCCAACCTAAACGGTGAGCCCCGACTTGGCTCCCCCAATTTTTCAGTGTCTTGGGCTTCCTAGACAGTCCACTAGGCGATGGGGTTGCTCTTGGTGGATCACCAAATGACTTGGGGGACCACAGTGCCCCTCGCCGAGTTGGCTTGGGAAGGAAATGTTTTCCTTAAACACTTTCCAAGGTACCATAGGCCGACTTCCATGGTTGTACCCCCATACACTTAGCCCTAGCTTAGCCTACTAGATTTCGAGGTGTTACATTATCTCCCCCTTAGGAACATTCGTCCTCAAATGACGTTCTAGACGCCTTACGGAAGAAAGGACTCAAGACTAGCAGTCCATCATGCATGGAACATCATAACGATGCACAAGGCAAAGGAGGAAACATCAACTCCAAAATCAAACACATTCTATGCATCACAAGAAGTAGGAACTACATCTAACAACCCATTATGCATGAACTCTCAACATTTCTCATGTTCTAGGAGGAACAACCTTCTCCAAGCTCAAAAGCATGCTCAACACAATAATTATAAGTCAAAAGTCAATTCAAACAGACCCTTGTTTTAGTAATGAGTAGCTTGTGAAAAACTACTAAGGTCTCATTTGTTTTCATTAACATTTAGTCGCTGAAATCTGAATTATTAAGATGTTGTTCTAGATCTGAACACACTGATTGATTAAAGGGAAAAGGCTCAAACATGTTATCAAACTTTGAAAAAGGGTTCATCCATGTCATCCGTTAAAGATTTGACTAATCTATATCATTTCCATTTTTAAAAAAGGCTCATCTAGGTACAAAAAGATGAATAACATTTTGCTATGAAGCTTCGTATTTTAAATATATAACAATAATAGATTTTTTTATTTTACTATTTACGAGATAATTTCAATTTTAAAAAAAATCTCTTAATTTATTTTTCTAGTCAAACAACTTTCACGCAATCTGTATCAGATTGAAGATTTTGTTGAGTTGTGCCTCGTTTGTATCTACGGACAACAGTTATTGCAAACTTTAATGAACTCTAATTGCAAACCACGTAGTTTTGCAAACTGCAAAATAGTACATCTATTTTTATTTTTTTTATACTGAATAAACAAAAATGGACCAAAAGAGAATTATTTCCTTTATTTCATATTAAGTAAGTTTTTAAGATATTTTTATAATGCAAAGAAATTAATTTTTTTAAAGTTTAAGATAAATATTTAAATTTATTTTATATTTGTATTTTTTTTAATGAAGTTTTATATTTTTTAGGAGATAAATTACATTATTTACAAGGTTACGTTTATGATTCCATAAAAGGATAATAGTGAAAATATGATTTAAATTATGTCTTTGAATGTTTTTCTAAATAGATGTGCATTGTCTCACAAATTCACCTAATATAGAATAGAGGAAGTATGAACAATCTATTAATATTTTTGTTTATTTTTTATTATTCATTAAGAAAAATAATTCTTATTTTATATATTTTATCACTAGTATTAATTACTTATTTTCTAAATTTTAATCTTAATATTAATTGATATAAATATAATAATTAAATATTTATATTTCAGTTTCTGAAGAGGCCTACCAAATGAATTCTAGCACTTTTTTAATGATTCAAAATGAATAAAGTTCCTAAGGGACGACATATAAAATGAATTAATTATTTTTTAAAAATTTCCCATATCTTTAGACTTTAATGAAGAATTTGAAAAAAACATTAAAAAATAATAATATTGATAAATGTACTATCAATCTTTTTGGGTCCTCGGGGAAATCTTATACTTTTCCATGAGCTTTTCATGGGCCTGATGAGAGATTATATGATATTTATTTAAAATAATAATATATTTTATATTTGAAAGATAATTTAAAATTTTTATTTTCTTTTTTAATATCATTATTTTATTGCTACAAATACAAAGACCACGATTTTTGAACTTTTTCTTTCTATTTTAAAATTTTGTATTCAGTCAAATCATTTCACATAAAAATACTATCATTCTTTTCTTCTCTGCTATATTGTAATATCAATCTTTTTGGATCCTCAAAAAAATAAAATACGTACTCACTAAAATACTTTATTTTCTGCCATCAATCTTTTTAGGTCCTAAATAAAATAGTGGAGCTTTATGTTTGACACTGTCGTGAGGTGCTATAGATTAATAATCCATTTTTCTTTCTTTTTTTGTTGGCAATTAATTAAACTTTGACGTTGTGAGGTGTTGTACAATATTTAATAATTATAAGAAGTTTCGTAGTTTAAATATTTAATAATAATTTTATTTTATTCTATATAAGATAATTTTAATTATGTTTTTTTCAAAATTTTATATACTTAGTCAAATATCTTCACGTAAATATCATACAAATTAAAAAAAAATTGGCCAGAAAATTTGGCTAGAATTTGGCCAGAATTGTATTTTACCTATGTTATTTTGCCTTTTTGAAGATTTTTACCCTTTTAACTTTAAATCCTTTTAACTAAAAATGAAAAAAAAGATTTTTTTTTTTAAAGATATTATAGATTTTTTAATTTCCTGACCAAATTCTGGTCAAATTTTCTAATTTGACCAAATTTTCTGGCCATTTAGCATTACCCCAAATTAAAGTATTGAATGATTCTCCTAAGTTGTGCTTCGTTTGTATCTACAAATATTGTTGCAGAGTATAGTAATTTCTTTTTTTTCAAAATCAAATTTGGAGTATGCTCACTTTAAGAAATCTCTAATTTCAAGGAGCGGACCAGAAATAAATTTTGGACGTTTGCTAATTAAATTCTTTTTTCAGTAGCTGACAAACCACATGAAACAACACGGTACAACAATATAAAATAATGTACTTATAAAATGAATTTTTAATTATTTTTTAATGATTCAAATGAATAAATTAAAAAAATATTTAAATTAATCTTTATATAATTATATACGTATCTTTAGTGGCCATCTCTTATTTTAAGAAAAAATTTAAAAATTAGATCATATTTCCTCTAGATCATATTAAGTGAATTGTTGAAACTATTTTTATAATTTAAAATTAGTAAATTGTTCAAAATTTAAAAAAATTGTTAGAATTTTTTTTTATGTCAGGAGTGTCATGTCCTGACTGTTCATTTAATATGTTATTTTTTAAGAATGAGTTGTATATATCACACCTACTATTCAATAATGGCAAAGGAAATACTTTTACTGTTTCAATTTATGTGATATTTTTTTTTGATTTTAAGATTCAAACAAATTTATCTTTAATCACAAATTTTATATATATCTTTTAAATATTTTGAATTATCAATTATTGTAATTTATAGTACTTTTTACGTACTTTACAAATATATAAATTTCATTTTAAAAAAATTGAAGATTCTATAAGCAAATTCATGATCGAACTTAAATTGTTTGACTCTCGAAAAACGAAAAGTATCACATAAACTGGGACAGAGGAGTATTCCCTCCGTCCCTCTTTTAGTTGTCATGACTTTCATTTTTTAGAGTCAAACAATAAGAACTTGACTAACATTTAACGATGTATTTTTTCATCATATCGACACATAAAAAATTGCAATTTATAGTTCTTTTCGTATGATTTTTGAATAAAATTTTAATTTAAAATATCAAATTAATATAATCTAATTTAATTTTAAAAATTAATCAAATTAACTTTCGAAAAATGTAAGATGAAAACGTTTCGACGGAGGAGTAATATTTATTGATACTGCTTAAATACCCACCTATCCGATCAGTATTTTTGTCGTTTAGGTAGAACTAATATTCTTACGATTATATTTTGTTTTCTTTTAAGAGATCTTTTTTATTATGTCATAATCAGCCATGCATATTGCTTCTAAATAATATATTATGCCAAAAAATCTCACTAGGACTTCATTGAGAGTTATTGCATTGCAGACATTAGAAGTACAATTCCCATTATAGTAATTTTTAAATATTTCTTGACTTTACGTTTTAAAATATAATTTTATTCAATACCAAGTTATTTATATAAAAGAATAATTTAGCTCTGGATGGATATTAAATTAGTTGGTCACGAATTTGGTTTGAGAGGGTAATTTTTTATTTTACTTTAGTACTTTTGTTTGATTATTTAGTTACATACTATCACGATTCAAAATTTTAAATCGTGATGGTACCAATAGGTAAGTCAACCCAATAAGTTAATCAATTCAACTTAAACTGTGGAAAGGTAAGTAGCAAGCAATATCCTGAATATTAAGTCTTTTATAATAAAATGCGGAAAAATTGAAATACTATCCCAAGATTCAATGTCACAAGTACAAGAGCTTCTAAAGTCAATACAAGTCTCTAATTATCTAACAAGTCTAAACATAAGAAATATCCTATCAGAAAACCAACACAACTTAAATAATAACGATAGATGAAGAAAGTATGGGCCGTAGAATATCCAAGCAGCTCACCACAACTCTAAGATAATCCAATTTAAACTCAAGCTCCAAGAGATGCGCTCAAATTCGAAAGACCAACAACGAAGAAGTAGTGACAGGACTATATAAGAAAATAATTCTTTAATTGTACACGTCCACATTATACTTATCAACCAAGTTTTCATCAAGTAGAGATAATCAAATGTCACGTAATGTCCAAATATCAATGAAGCATACAAACAAACAAGAATGAAGGATGTAATGAGATGCAATGCAATGTGACGCCATGAAATGATATGCCTCAAATGCCTAGTACTCTCTCAACCGTATATATATGATACTCCTCGAAAATACATCGAGAGTTCATGACCCATGGGGGACTCACGAGGTCCATATACCGACACAGACGATCTCCACGTGTCTATGCGGACGATCTCAATGCACTATTATAAAATCAAACAATCCCAGCACGGACGATCTCCACGTGCCCAACTTATAAACATAATCAATCCCTCGCACGGACGATATGCACGTGCTCAAATTATAATCATAACTCGATCTCCACATGGACGATCTTCACGTGTTAGACATTTACTCATACTCAATCTCATGTTAATGCATGTGCACAATATAATGTCGATAAAAGGGGATGATGAAACATCTCAATAAATCAAATGTAGTTATGATATATAATCACCTCAATTATCACAAATATACCGGTTCAATAAAGAAACACAACCACACAAAAGAAATCAAGTCACTAAATACATCAGCTAATGTCCATATGCTTTGGCATTCTCGAATCACAATCTATCATATTATAGTAATAAATTTTCCCTTTAATAACATCGGTACTCATACCAATGCCTGTCACACCATTGGTACGAGACCCCCATCTTTCGCCCTTACCCATTGTCTATTACATTTTTAATCTTTAATAAGAAAAACGTTCTTCAATGAAGTCTGGAAGTCTTAACATACCTTGAATGCCAAACATGTGTCACACATCCTTAAGATTTTACCTTTTTTTGGTTCGCAAAGCTTTAAAACGTTCTCAATCTATGAAGTATGCATTATCTATAAGTAATGAATCCGTGAGCACTCATATTGCTATACTTTTATCCTAAAACTTCAATAGTTGAGTCTAATATAATAATCATGAAAAAGAAATCCTAAACCATAACCAATTACACTATTGTTGGAATGTATGCGTCCACTTATCAGTCAAGGATCAGGTCCCTTGACTCAGCAAGAACAATAGCTAAAATATGTGCAGAAAGTAAACGGCTGGAAGTAAAATTTGCACAAGTGTTTTACGTGAAAACCTCCTTGCTCAAGGGAGTAAAATCACGACCTGTCACACAGGACTTTTCAAACTATTTTCACTAATCTTCTCAAAGCAAAAGTAAAAACCAGTTTACAACCACACAAAAAGATTAACCTCCTAATCTCCACACTAAGTAATATCACATATTACTTAACCGAGCCTAAGCAGATACAACACTGCCCACTATTCTAACCCTCACTGATTAATAGACTTTTGATCATAAGACACAAAGTTACTCCTAACTATGTTCTTACAGGACTCAAACAAAGTTTGAAATGTTTCTAACAAACAATGAAACGAATCCTACAAGTTAAGCTCAATACAAACATTTAAGAACAATACCAGGTACGGAAATCATTTCTGTTGTATGTGTTTTTGTGCTTGAGTTCTTCTTTGAAGATGTCCTTCTCTTTTAAGCTTTTGAGTTTTAGTTTTCCAAATCTTGAGTTTGTGTATTTTGAAAAGAGATTAAATAAAATCAACACAAACTCGTTGAGACCACCCTATTGGCTGAAGGCCTGCTGTTTAGAAAAGTTGTGCACCTACCACATCAAAGGTGGCAGCTTTTCTGACAGCTGTCTTGTCACCTTTCATATAAGCAATCTTGCAGGGACCAGGTCCCTTGCAATGTTCTTTGTGAGTTCTTGAAAGGCTTGTTGGCTGACTTTTTCCTTTGAATGAATGAATTTAATATGGTGTTTGTCATGTTGAAAATATCAACCATAAAGTGTTATTACCTGTTGGACAAACACCCTCGTCTATTCTGATTAGTTCAGTACGCTGGCGCCTCACCAACCACTGACAGGACAGCTTTACAGTTGTACCCCATTATGCATCTGATGGAGAGAACTCTGTCTGGGACCAGGTCCATGCATTTATGAGCCATTGAAACAAACAGTCTCGTCCGCTCTTTGTATTGGTGCAGTACACAACACTTTTCACCTACCACCTGACGTGACAGCTTTACAGTTGTACCCCATTTGAATCTGGACGAGAGCATTCTGCCAGGGATCAGATCCTTGCATTTGTGAGGAACATCAAAACACATAGAATATAACATTTTCCCCCTTTTTGATGATGACACACAAATATTCCTCACACTGAGTTTATTCATTCAATCACTGTCAGCAGTCCCAATAAGAAAGATCTGGTTCCTTGTTGGATCCCTAAGTTTGTTAAATCATCAAAACTTAATATCATCTCCAAACTATCATTTTCCCCTTTTTGATGATAACAACCTTAATCACTAGTTCCCCCTATCAATAAGAATTCTTTGGGTAACTGGAGTTTTATCATCCCCGAAGTTTGTCAAATTATCAAAACATCAAAATGGCATTTTTCTCCTTTTTGATGATGACAAACTTGTTCAACTTCTTCCCCCTATCGGCATGACCATGTCCTCTTCAAGTAGCTAGCATTGATTCCCTCTATCGGCATGACCCATGTCTTTTTCAAATAGCTAACATCATTGATCTCATACCTTAACAATTTCCCCCTTTTGACATCATAAAAAATGGTTAAAATAGTAAACCAAGTTGACAGAAATGCAATTCAAGCAAATTCATGGCCACTTGGGCAACACTCAGCATGAGTAAAATATGTATAAAGTAATGAGACAAGCAAGTAGAAGCAAGACATTTTTCATTCATAAATAAAAGATCAGCCATCAAAGCATTGCAAATATGATTACGAATAAAAATCAGAACAATTCCCACTCAGGTTCGATATAAAAAGAGGAATGAGGACTGACTTAGGAAGTTAGGTAGAGAAGGGATGATTTAGAGGCAAGGGATAAAAAGAATATAATTAGTAGAGCATATCCCTTAGCATGGTATTATCAGAAGCCTCTTTTAAAGCTCACACTCTTTGCTGCCCAGCCTTAATGTTGAACATTCAGGGCTGTCAATTTTTTATTTTTTTTTTAATCTGGTCCCTCTGATTGTGTTGTTTCAAAAGCTAAGCCTTAAGGCAAACCATTTCAGTATCCCTGTTAGCAATAACAACTATCATAACTTCCAACGCAAGCTTAAGTTTCTCATGACAGAAAGATTAATGAAATCAAACTTACTCAAGGCCTCCGAGATAAATAGATCAATAATTGAGGAACCAAGATTTTTATTTCACTTTTTTTTCTTTTTTGACACCCTCATATTCAGAATACTTTGAGTTCTCAGAACATCAACCTTTTCCTTTTTGAACATCATCTTTCTCACCATTTCCTTTTTTCTTGTAGGGCCTGGTCCCTCTTCACACTTAAAAACATCTTCATCAAAAAATTCTTCAGTAGGAGAAGAGGGTTTACACATTTGAAATGTTTTTTGAGAAAGTAGAAACGAAAATTTTGAAAATTTATGATTTTGGAAGGGGATTTGAAAAGAAATATGGAGTATAAAGAAAATGAAATGGTGTATTATGTGGAGGAAAGTGTCATTTTGGTATTCAAAAGAAGGGACAACGGTCAGATACCTGAATGACAGACATGTGGCAATTGCAACAGTTCACATGCATAATTCAAACTACAATGTTAAGAGTGCTAACCTTCGAGAACAGATCGGGTCCCTCTCTTAGTTTGAATGTGATTGCCTAGATTTGTCCTGACCTCCCTTTTCCTTCATCCCTTTTTCCATGTGTGTATACCTACAAAAGGTATGAGACTGAACTTGCTAAAACATACATAATAGAAAAACAAGGATACCTGCTCCATTTGCATAGTCATGAGAGAGTTGGTTGCTTCAGGCATAATCCATTCAAAAATGTTTCAGCATTCGAAACTTCAGTTTGATTATCTTGGCCAGGTCTTCTAATAGCTTCAAACTGCTGCTTGATCCACAAGATTGAGCCCATCAAGTTGCACTTGCTACATTCTCTGCCTCAGTTGATGAAAGAGCAACTGAATCTTGCCTTTTAGTTCCCCATGAGTGAGAGATCAGCCTATAACATAAGCCACTCTTGAGGTACTCTTTCCATCAACTTGATACCCAGCATAATCAGCATCACCATGTACTCCAAATCAAAGAGTCTTCTGATGGACATAATAGGACTGGGTCCCTTGTCTTCTTCAAATGTCTCAAGATTTTCTCAACAGCCTTCAAATGTGATTCCTTTGTACAAGAATGGAATATCTGAACTAGGCTCATCAGCATCCAACTTCAAGTTAGTGCCCATGCGAGTATGAATTGTCTAGGCATCCATAGCATGAAACTTTTTCAGCAGCTTCTCTGAACTGGTACCAGGTCCCTCTCTTTGATCAGACATCAATTGCCTTGAACGCTGTGCTATCTTCTTCTCTGTAGCTAAGTTTCTATGAGAGTATACAATTGATCCTTGCTTAGGGCTTCAGTGAAGATGTCAGCCACTTGATTTTCCATTTTGCAAAACTTCATTTGAGCATCTCATTGATGTACTTTTCTGGACAACCGAGGGTACCTTTAGAGGTTTGCTGAATCTGTAGCTCTAAGAAGAAATCTCCCATCGTGCTCATTTAGAACTCACTACCCATGAATGCGACAAACTCTTCACACAACAATTCAAAAGGTTGCTCTAAAGATGACATCATCGATATACACTTGAATGATCAGCAATTCCTTTCCTTGTGATTTCAAAAAGAGGGTTTTGACAAGTTTACCTCTTTTGAAGCTATTTTTGAAGATGAACTTGGACAACCTATCAGCTTGTTAGGGAATCGAGTGTCATACTTTGCTTCTTTCAAACTGAGCTTGATCAGCTTCTTCATTCTCACCTTTAGAATTCACATTATCAGTTTGTACTGCATCATCTGTGTACAACACTGCCTACAAGATTGGGTCCCTCGTCAGGTTCATAATCTGCATCAACTTCCTTGAGATTGCTGGATTCATGAAGAGGATGCTCTTCAACAAGCTTACTATTTAGACCGTCTCTCTAAATCAATAGCATCCCTTCTATCTAAGAATCTTCTTTCTTTTGCGACTTCTCAATTCTTCCAGACTCATCAAAAATCACATGACCATCTTTTTATACACCCGATAAGCCTTGGTGGAGGAAGAGTATACCACAACTATTATTTCATCAATATTGAGATCAACCTTCTCAATATCATCATTTTGGTCACAAAATATGTAGTATTCACCACTTCAGCCGAAAGTTCTTTGGAAGATTAAAAGGTTGCATATTCGACTTGAAGGATGGTCTGATCTGCTTCTATTTAATACCAGCGCCACAACTTTTGTCATCTGCAAATTTCATTTTGTGCAGACTGGGGACCAGGTCCCTTAACACAAGTTTGTGCAGTAGAGAAACATTCACAAGAGCACGTCTATCATGTCATACCTCAGCATTCTCACTTTAAGCACTAAGGAAAGTGAGACTGTCTCAATGAGCAGTAAACAAATAAGCAATATACATGTTCTTACATTTCTTTTCTATCAAAATCATCGCTCGAGGGAGCAAGTTTGTGACCACACATTCTTTCTGATAAGAACTTAACTTTATTTCATTCATCACACATCTATGGAACACTTGAAGGATTGTACTTCAACCATTGACATAGTACACATCCTTAATGGTGTGTTCTACATACTTCCCAACCGCGCCTATACCAAGAGTATACCCCCCCCCTCCCTTTTTATCGTCAAATGAGACACCTCTCACTTGCATACCATATCACTTGTTATCCTTGGGAACCCACATGAGATGGAGTTCCCAAAAAACTATTAAGAGGCTTAATGAGAAACCTTCCAGTCCATGGGAGCAGGGTGTTTTTATTGAGACGATACTTGGGACCAGGTCCTTTCTTCTTTTCAGATTCAAGAAACCTTGTTTGGTTTTCTTTGATCTTTCTTATGGATTCACAATTTCTCTTCAGGTGACCAATTCTCCCACAATGAGTACATAACAAATTATCAGATACTGATACATACTTTCTATGAGGGTTGTAGGGAGGTTCTATCTTTCTGCATCCTAAACACTTACCACTGTTGAATTTCTGATTTGCCAAGTTAGAAAGAATATTTGAAGAATCAGTCCATTTCAAAGATTGATTTAGCTCTTCTTTAACTTGACTTAAGTCCCTTACTAGCTGTGAGTTTCTTTCAACATTAGCCTTTCTCTTAGCATGGTCAGGGACCTGGTCCCTTCGTCTTTCTTTGAAGTCTTGAAATCCATGCTTATGACTCTGACAGTCTCTCATAAAGTTGCCTGGCTTTCCACACTTATGACAGAGGTCGTTTCCATTTTCTGTTCTGTTGGAGTTTCCTTCTTCTTAAAACCCTTCATGTTTTTTGACTATTTTTTGAAACCTTTCAATCAAATAACTCATCTCTTCTTCGTCTTCAGAAGCATCATTTTGAGATATTTTTAGTGCTACTGACTAATCCTTCTTTCTGTCTGTTTTATCATAGTCTCTTCTACACTTGGGAACTTCCTGAGTTAGATCTCTTTCCTTCACATTCTTGGTAGGAATGTAAGGACCATCAAGAACCAAGTACCACAGCTCGCTGTCTTTCGCCATGATATAATCATGAATTCTGGTCTTCCACCACCGGTAGCACTTGCCATTGAAACGAGGAAAACATGTGGTAGATTTACCTTCTTCTAAACTTGGTGAGGTCGTCATTCCTTCGGGATCTATTCTCTTGGTGTTAACCACATAGTGAATCCAACGCTCTGATACCAATTGTTGAAATGTATGCGTCCACTTATCAATCAAGGACCAGGTCCCTTGACTCAACAAGAACAATAGCTAAAATATGTGCATAAAATAAACAACTGGAAGTAAGATCTGCACAAGTGTTTTCCATGGAAACCTCCTTGATCAATGGAGTAAAATCACGACTTGTCACACAGGACTTTTCAAACTGTTTTCACTAATCTTCTCAAAGCAAAAGTAAAAACCAGTTTACAACTACACAAAGAGATTAACCTCCTAATCTTTACACTAAGTAATATCACCTATTGCTTAACCGAGCCTAAGCATATACAACACTGCCCACTATACTAACCCTCACTAATTAATGTAGACTTTTGACCTTAAGACACAAAGTAACTCCTAACTATGTTCTTACAAGACTCAAACAAAGTTTGAAACGTTTCTAACAAACAATGAAACGGATCCTACAAGGTAAGCTCAAATACAAACATTCAAGAACAACATCAGGTACGTAAAGCACTTCTTCTGTTGATCAGGTCCTTGCTGTATGTGTTCTTGTGCTTGAGTTCTTCTTTGAAGATGGCCTTCTCTTTTAAGCTTTTGAGCTTTAGTTTGCCAAATCTTGAGTTTGTGTATTTTTGAAAGAGATTATATAAAATAAACACAAACTCGTTGAGACCACCCTATTGGTTGAAGGCCTGCTGTTTAGAAAAGTTGTGCACCTACCACATCAGAGGTGGCAGCTTTTCTGACAGCTGTCTTGTCACCTTTCATGTAAGCAATCTTGCAGGGACTAGGTCCCTTGCAATGTTCTTTGTGAGTTCTTGAAAGGCTTGCTGGCTGACTTCCTCCTTTGAATGAATGAATTTAATATTGTGTTTGTCATGTTGAAAATATCAATCATAAAGAATTATTACCCATTGGACAAACACCCTCGTCCATTCTGATTGGTTCAGTACACTAGCGCCTCACCAACCACTGACAGGACAGTTTTACAGTTGTACCCCATTATGCATCTGATGGAGAGAACTCTGTCGGAGTCTAGGTCCATGCATTTGTGAGCCACTGAAACAAACAGTTTGTCCGCTCTTTCTATTGGTGCAGTACACTGCACTTTTCACCTATCACTTGACGTGACGACTTTACAGCTGTACCCCATTTGAATCTGGACGAGAGCACTCTGCTAGAGACCAAGTCCTTGCATTTGTGAGGATCATCAAAACACCTAGAATATAACATTTCCCCCCTTTTTGATGATGACACATAAATATTCATCACACTGAGTTTATTTATTCATTTCACTGTCAGCAGTCTCAATAACAAAGATCTGGTTCTTTGTTGGATCCCTAAGTTTGTTAAATTATCAAAACTTAATATCAGCTCCAAACTATCAACTATCCATAACTTAACCACACACAACAGTACACCACATAAATTTCCTCCAAACAGATGCATAATTTATTTTTAAAAGATTTAAATGGAATGGCTCCTAATTTACAAACCTTCTAATTACATCTAACTCCGACTAATTTTGTCATAATTATCCAAAAATTGACCAATGAATAACCATTAATGTATCCCCTAAATTTACCACGTTGCATCAGCAAGAGTTTCAAATTGAATTCCCTGTTTTATTTTATTTTATATTTTTCGACCCAACTTCTATCATAGACCTAAATGACCTACCAAATCAAAAATAGTCACGCGTGCAGCCATATCAATTGAAAAGGTTCAATTCCATTCCACACCTAATATAGAACACCCACTTTTCTATGAGAATAAATAATGCACAGTTATATTCATATACATAATAATTTATTACGTACTCAATAAAAAAGAGTTTTTGGAAGCCCTCACCTGAATTTGCTCCAGGTAGTTTCTCATCTATTCTCTTCTCTTTTTTCTTTTTCTTTTTCTTTTTTCGTTAAAAATAATTATAGATCTAAAGAGCTGAATTTTACTATTTTATTTTTGAAAAATTACCTAACTACACATCTTTTTTATCCTATTTTCTATTATTCCCTACCATTTTAAAAATTACAAAAATCCCTCTTTTTTCCTCAAATTCTCTCCTTTCCAGATACATAACTTTCAATCTTCCAACTCCACTATTTTCTCCCTTTTTTCATGCTTATAATCACTTCACTATATCACCCGTTCATCACTCCTTTATTTTAAATTTTAAATATTTTCTCTCTCCAGTTAATGATTTAAAGTTTATCAAGAGGTAGTTCTTCATTTATTTTTTTCTTTCCAGTTCTTTTTTTTTCCCCAGGAAAACACGAACAATAAGCGCAATTTATTGACTATGTATCATATGTTTGTTGTATATGTGCAGTACTATTTTATAACTAAATCATTGTTTATCATATTCATATTTTTTTTTGTATATGATTCATAACTACGTCAGATTATACAGGCATGATGCATAAATACTAATTTATACTACATATATCGATCTCAAACCAAACAAATTATGGGCAACAATTACATGTTTAATGTATCCCGTAACAATACAATACTTATCAATTTAAACGAGATACATAAATAGTAATGTATCATGCACTAATTTTTTAGATATGATATGTAAATTCGAATTTATACTAAATATATCAATTACATAGCAACTACCACATGTTAATGTATCGATCTCAAATCTAACATCTTGTGGGCAACAATTACTTATTTAATGTATCTTGTATAAATACAATACATATCAATTTAAACGAGATACATAAATAGTAATGTATCATGCACTAATTTTTAGATATGATACGTAAATTTGAATTTATACTAAATGTATCAATTACATAGCAATTACCACACGGTAATGTATCGATCTCAAATGTAACATCTTATGGGCAACAAATATTTATTTAATGTATCTAGTATAAATACAATACTTATCAATTTAAACAAGATACATAAATAGTAAAATGCTAAGTAGCAAAGATATTCATAATGTATCTTCTCAAAATTTTCGACAATTTTGAATCAAAATTGAAAGGATCTTCAATAAACTAGGAGAAGAATTTTGAATCTCAAAATTTTCAATAATTTTGAATCAAAATTGATAGGAACTTCGATGAACTGGGAGAAGAAAAAATCTTGAATCTCGATTTTTTTGACAATATTGAATCAAAATTGAAAGGATCTTCGATGAACTTGAAGATTCAAAAGGAAATTGTTTGCCCAACAACAATTCCATCACTTTTGTATCCTTCATAACTCACCTCGCTTACCCAAAATTTCGACAAAAGGTTTTTAATCAAATTTGAAAGGGTTCTTCGTTGAATGAATAGGGGGGAGTAATTTGAAATTTTGAATTTCTTCGTTCTGATAGGATTTGCCTCTATATGATTGAGAGTAAGAAGAAGCATAAGCATAATTTATGGGATTTAATTAATTTTCAAATTTTATTCCCGTTTTAGCGCAACAGAAAGATTCTTCTTGTATTAGAATTAATGTATCCGAATGGTGACTTATGTATCCGGAAGGTACAAATCTTAAGAGATTATTGTAATTAAAAAAAAAAATAGGGATATGATCTAATTTACTCTTTACACTGTGGGATTTATGCAAGTTATACTTTTATCTTACATATGGGCTAAGTGAAATAGGATATTAAATCAAGGAAAAATAAGTTGGATGAGTACCTTTCAATAATAATTATTGAATTCAGCGACACTTTTTATTTATTAGCATTTATAGCAATACTATGATAAATCTGTAATATGTATTACTCCCTCCGTTTCACAAAGAGTGACCTGGTTTGACTTAGCACAAGGTTTTAGAAAATAAAGAAGATTTTTGAATCTTGTGGTCCTAAATTAAAGTTATGTCAAATGTACTAAACTGCCCTTTAATCTTGTGGCTTTAAACATTCCACGTGGAAAGCTGAAATTAAAATGTTACCAAAAAAGGAAAGAGGTCATTCTTTTTTAAACAGACTAAAAAGGAAAGGATATCATTCTTTTTGAAACGGAGGGAGTAAAAGTGAATTATGTATGTAATATGTACGTATTATAACTGTTTTAAAAAAATATATTATGCATGTTTTGTAAGAAACTGACACATTGTATTATAAGTGTATTAAAATATATGATAAATGTGTTATCCATCAATAAAACTTGTATTATATGTGTTCTATAAACTGTTCTCTGTAATATGTATTAAAACTGTATTATAATGTATTAAAAGTGATCAATTGGAAAAAAATGTTATTGCAGTAAATGGTAAATATTTTTTTAATATAACATATTTATGCAAGTTCCAATTATAGACTTGGCCCATTAACCATCAACTATATTAGTTATTTAATAAATATACATCAACTAAATAATCGTAGTTAAGCAAAAAAAATCAAATTCCCATTTAAAACTGGAAAAATTGTATAAAATAGCAAACTATTAATTCAAATTAAATTCTATAACCACGGTTTGATTTAATTGTAACTCGTAGCAAACTGTTGATATTCGCCTCTCTCCCTGAAATTCTCGCTCGCCACTCTCATTTTCTCGTTGGCAGTCTCTCCCTCACCTCTTTCACTTTTATACAAACATAAATGTATAAAAATGTGTTTGTGTCTGTATAAAGTGAGAGAAAACTGTATATATACATATATTTTCGTTCACCTCTCTCCTTAGAGAATCTCGCTCGCCACTCTCCCAGATCTCGCTCGTCACTCTCACTTTATACAAACACAAATGTATAATTTGTGTTTGTGTTTGTATAAAGCGAGAGAAAATTGTATATACAACAAATACATATATTTTTGTCCTATACACTTATAATTATACAAATACAGATCTTCCCCTACCAAGTTTTCTTTTGTCTTTCTCTCTTTCCCGCTTTATACACACACAGATTATATAATTGATTCTTTTGTATATGTATACCGAAACAAATTATACAATTGATCTTCTGTATATGTATACCAAAATATACATATTAATAGCCATATCAAACATAAAGTTTGTTATGGAGCGTAATTATACAAACTATATCTATAGGATACAAATATGATTTGTATATTTGCTAAACCTAAAATTTACTCTTAAAAATTTACCGAAAGAATCAAAATACTTCTAGTTCTCAAAACTCCCTAACGGGTCATTACACATACTTTATTTTACTTTAATATTTGCTCTTTGATTGTTTATTATTTTAGTTATTAATCATATCATAATTTATTTGGTTAAAGAGGAGTAGAAGTAGTCCATAAAAAAAATAAGCTAAAGAAAACAGGTCGCAAAGAGTTTAACTGACAGCCAACTTTAGACCCCAAAAAAGTAAAAAAAAAATAAAAATACTTTCATAGAGGAGTAGATTTCCTTAAAATTTTACTTATATTATTTTTATCAAAATGACCTACTGATTTTTATATTATAAGATTAATATAAAATAGAATAAAGATGATTTAATATTTTTTAAAAAAATTGATCAAGCAAAAGAATGTAAAGAAAAAATGTAACGACATGTTCCCATCGTTATGAAAAAGTCAACGGGGTAAGAATTTGTGCCAGAAAACTTTTGAGCAGTCACTTGGAAATTTCTAGGGTAGTCTAGATTTGGACAAAATTTGAGTTAGGTATGGTCTAGGGAAATCTGGTAATGAATGGGGGATCTATATATAAGTTTGATCATGTGAGCGGATAACTAAGACGTTAAGGAGCCCGTACGAATTTACGAAATTGAATTCGGGTGAGTAGAACTCTCAAAACTGATCTTGGCATGAAAGGGTAGTTTTAGAACATCCAGATTTGAAGGTGTGTTGCGAAATGGGAGCTTGGAACTCAAATTCCGAGTTTCTATCTCCGTGCAAGCCGTTGGGGCGAAATTAATCTTGCTAGGGCAGGGCCGCTGTGGCGGGTTGGGGTCCGCCGTAGCAGGCTAGTCGCGACTTAAGTCGGGGAAAAACTCCTATTTCGTTATTTTTGTACAAACTTTGTTCTTAAGAGTAAGGACACGACCTAGGGAGATTTCATGACAGTTTTTCACGATTTTTGGTGCTAAAGGTAAGGATTTTACTCCCCTAATCCATTTTTCGATCCGTAGAATTTACATTCTTGGGTAATTATCATTGGGGGAGTGTTTTGGCCTGAAGTTAATGGTGGGAAATAACCCTAGCTGTACATTAGGATCATGGATTGGTCTTGGGTTATTGGGTTTGTTGTAATCCGGGTAAATTAGACCTTAATTATTGATCATTGCGTTAAATTAATCGTTTGTTCACCAAAAGCTAGTGGAAAGAATCCGGAAAGGGAAGACTCAAGTGTCTTATAGGAGGATTCAAGCTTGGTTTCGAGGTAGGTGATGGTTTGATTTCCTGTTTGTGTGATATATGTCGGTAATTGCTTCGTTGTATGCATGCATGTATGATAATAAATAATGTAAATCAAATCTAATACAATGAGTATATATATATATGATTGATTACACGCCATGAACCCATTACTTGATTGTATGACTATGAATATTGTTCATTATGGGTGTGATTGTGATTGTGGTTGTGGTTATGCTGACTGAATCGGGTATCACGTTCTGACACATCTATTGAATCAGATGTCACGTTTCGACATATAAATTGGATCGGGTATCACGTTCCGACACATATATTGGATCGGGTGTCATGTTTGGAGAAATACTTTGGATCGGGTGTCACATTCTGCACACTAACAGTTTGAGTATGGTTTCCATGAGAGAACTACTTGTGGTTGTTTTGTTATGTCTACTTGTCATTGATAATTGAAGACTGTATATTGCTCTGAAATGATAACTGAACTGTATTTTGTATACGTGCACTTACTGTGTTGTGATTGTTCGTTGTATATTGTGCTTATAAGGTTAGCCGCGTGATCCTACCAGTATACTGTGGTTGTGTACTGATAATGCACTTGGTCTTTCTTTGTTAAGTACATGGCATCTTCAGGCGGCTACTGACAGACCTCATTTAAGAGATAACTGATCGAGACTGGATTCAAGGGTGAGCCAGTTCTTCCAGGCTGCCACGAGTCCTCTTTGTTTAGTCCATTCTTTCCGGACTCAGACTATCTATTAGGCTGTTACGTTTTAGTTCTCGGGGTTGCAACCCGTTTCCTTAGACTTGTTGATCGTTAGAGTTTTGGTACATTGACTTTCAGTATCTAGGGATTTTTTTCCGCAAATATTTTTTTCACGACCCAGACCATCGTGATTTGCACCCACACTAACCCTCCGGTGGGAGAACCATTAATATTAACTAGCTAACCAACTAGATCAAAATACTAAGGTATTTAAGTTACGGAAGCAAGTTAAATAGCTAAAAACTAAAGTTCCCATAAACTTCCAAATGATCTAACAACTAAACAATGCGGAAAAATACGCTTAGAACCTGAAAGTCAATGTACCAAAACATCTAACAAGATCCATAAGTCTAACAAGAAGGGTTACGACCCCAACTAATGATTTAATAACTAACTAGAAAAGTCTAAGTCCGAAATGTGGACATAGAAGAAAGAAGAACTCATGGCAGCCTGAAAGAACTGGCTCACCCTTGAATTCGATCGGTGATCACTGATATTCTAAGTGAGGTCTGTCAATAGCCGCCTAAAGATGCCCTGTACTCAACAATGAAAGAGCAAGTGCAAAATCAGTACACAACCACAGTTTACTGGTAGGATCACGCAGCTATCCCACTAAGTGCAACATACATAAGTCAATACAACAATACAATAACATGCATGCACCGAACATATACAATATCATCATCATTTATGAACAACGTACAATTTCACAATTCTTAATTATCACAGTTATGTTAAGTCATTGGTCCTCTCATGGAACCCAAACTCAAACTGTTAGCATACCGGAACGTGGTATCCAATCCAATATTTATGCTGGAACGTGACAACCGATCCCATATATATGTCGGAACGTGGTAACCGATCCAAGTTTGTGTGTTGAAACGCAACACCCGATCCATTCAACAAGCCACAATCACAATCACAAAGTACAGTCTCATAATCATACAATCAAGTCATGATTCATGACATTCATCATTCATATATCCTCATTTACAATTAATGTGATCAATAATGCAACATTCACATACATATATGTATTATAATGAAGCAAGAACAAACATACATCACACAATCATAGTGTGCTATTTTAATAATTCCAAGACCCTATTTCAGAACACACCTTCAACCAACGACACTCAGAAACTACCCGTTTACGCTGAGATCAATTTTGGAGTTCTACTCACCCGAATTCAATTCCTTAAAGTCGTACGAGTTTCTTAACGACTTATCTATATACTCTTGTGATCAAAATCATAATTAGATCACCCAATTGCTACCAAATTTACCTAGACCTCACAGACTCCGATTTCCTCCAAATCTGAACTAGGTTGGAAAGTTCCAAGTTACTACGAAAATGTTTTCCGACCCAAAAAAATTTCCCATTGGTTTTTCTATAACGACGAAACTCGGTCTTTACAATAGATACCAATTTACCCCTCACTTGTCCCCGAGTGACAAACTTAGAAAAAATAGGTTAAGGAAGGAAATGAGTGGTACCTGAATTGACGAACAATTGAGGATAGTTGTCTCGCATGTCCCTCTCGATCTCCCAAGTAGCTTCCTTGACTGGACGATGCTTTCATTGAACTTTCACGGACTTAATCTCCTTGGTCCTCAACTTACGCAGATAACGATCAAGAATTGCAATCGATTCCTCCTCATATTGAAAGTTTTTGTCTAACACAATTGAGTCCCATTTAATGATGTAATCCCCGTCACCATGATATCTCTTCAACATGGATACATGTAATACTGTATGAACTCCAGATAGATTAGGAGGTAAAGCCAATCTATAAGCCACTGGCCCTACACATTCAAGAACCTCAAAGGGACCAATGTATCGCGGACTTAGCTTGCCCTTCTTGCCAAATCTCATCACCCCTTTAATGGGTGATACCTTAAGAAGAACATTCTCACAAGTCTGAAATGCCATATCTTTTATCTTATGGTCTGCATACTTCTTCTATCTACTTTGGGCGGTTAAGAGTTTAGCTTGAATACTCCTCACCTTATCTTGAGCATCATTCACTAAATAAACCCCAAAGGTTTCACATCTCCAGCCTCAAACCATCCTATGAGTGATCTACATCCCCTCCCATAAAGTGCCTTAAATTGTGCCATATCAATGCTGGAATGATAACTATTATTATAGGAGAACTCACACAAAGGTATGAATATATCCTAATGCCCTTCAAAATCAATCACACTTACCCGTAACATGTCTTCTAACACTTGAATAGTCCTCTCTGATTGCACGTTTGTCTGTGGATGGAAGGTTGTACTAAAAGTGAGTTGTGTGCCCGATTCATCATGCAACTTCCTCCAAAACTTGGATGTGAATTGGGTACCACGGTCTGAGATTATAGAAAGGCCCCCCCTTAGCCAAAGGTCGCTTGGTTACACTCAAGCAAGCTAGATTACCCATACTCACCGTTCTTCCACTCAAAGCGTCTGCCATTACATTTGCCTTTCCGGATGGTATTGAATGGTGACATCATAATCTTTAAGTAACTCCATCCACCTTCGATGTCTCAAATTCAGATCTTTTTGAGTGAATACATATTGCAAACTATGATGATCAGTAAACACCTCACACTTAACCCCATAGAGATAATGTCGCTAGATCTTAAGAGCGAACACTACCACTGCCAACTCCAAATCATGTGTTGGGTAATTCCTCTCATGCACCTTAAATTGACGCGATGCATAAGTTATAACATTCTTATCCTGCATCAACACAACACCCAAACTAGAATGTGAAGCATCGCAATAAACAATAAATTTTTTACCTTCAACCGGTAATGCTAGAATAGGTGCGGTGGTCAAAAAAGTCTTGAAAGCTCCCTCACATGTTTCAGTCTATTCAAATGGTATCTCCTTTTTGGTCAAATTTGTCAAGTGAGTGGCAATAGAAGCAAAATTCTTCACAAATCGACGATAATAACTGGCAAGCCCCACAAAACTCCTAATTTCAATCACAGAACTTGGTCGAACCCAATTCTGAACCGCTTCAATCTTTTGGGGAACTACCATTACCCCTTCCTTTGAAACTACATGTCCCAAAAATGCAACAGAAGTCAACCAAAATTCACACTTAAAAAATTTCGCATACAACCTTTGTTTCCCAAGAACACCCAAAACGCTACGAAGATGCAGATCGGCATGCTCTTCCTCACTTTTCAAGTAGACCAAAATATCATCAAATAAAGATTATAACAAATGAATCAAGAAATGGCTTGAACACCTATTTATCAAACTCATGAAAGTTGCAGGCGCATTAGTCAAACCAAAAGACATAACTAGAAACTCATAGTGCCCATATCGGGTTCTAAACGACGTCTTGGGCAAATTCTCAGGCCAAATTTTCAACTGATGGGACCTTAGATCAATCTTAGAGAAAACTGATGCACCTTTCAATTGGTCAAAAAATCATCTATTCAAGGCAAATGATACTTGTTTCGAATAGTGACCCTATTCAATTGTCGGTAATCTATATATATTCTCATACTTCCATCATTTTTTTTAACAAACAAAACTGGAGCACCCCATGGGGAAGCACTAGGATGAATAAATCCCTTATCAAAAAGCTCTTGGATTTGAGCCTTAAGCTCTCTTAATTCTGTTGGAGCCATGCGATATGGAGGGATGGAAATGGGACGAGCACCAGATTCTAAATCAATGTAGAAATCTATATCTCTATTCGAAGGCATACCAGACAAATCATTAGGAAACACTTCTCTAAATTCTGACACCGCAAGAATAAACTCAATAGATGGAGACTTAACCTCAACATCCAGAATATGAGCCAAATAATCCAAACAACCCTGCTCTACCAGTTTGCTAACCCGAATGGAGGATATGATCTTAGTTTGCTTAGGCTTGTACACCCCTTCCCAATCTAACTTTTCCCTTCTCGAAATTTCTAGAGTTACAAACTTAGTATTACAATTAAGCACAACATAATAGGGGCACAACCAAGTCATGCCTAAGATTATATCAAAATCAGTCATATCCAAAATCACCAAATCACCCCAAGTCTGAAAACCCATAAACAAAATAGGACAAGCACGATAGACATGGGTAAATATGACAGACTCTCCAACTGGGGTAGAAACATGGATGGGGGCATCAAGTATATCACAAATCATATCAATCTCTGATGCAAATCGCACGGATACATAAGAAAAAGTGGAACCCGGATCAAATAACATATTAGCCATCCGATCACAGACAAGAATAATACATGTGATCATTATGTCAGACTCATCTGCCTCATTCTTACCCGAAAAGGCATAACACTGAGCCCTATCATCTTGACGAGCCACTTCTATGCCTAGTTGCACATTACCCCTGCATGCGTTACCATTTCCTCTACCTCCACGGCCTCGCTGATTACCTCATCGCCCACCTTGTGGACACCCTCGACCATTACTACTACCACTGCTCTAGTCTGCTGCTGCGCGGACTCCATTATATGTGGGTGGGGACAATCTCTCCTTATATGCCCAGGTTCTCCAAAGTTGTAACATGTACGATCAAAAGATGGTCTGCTGCTCGCCGAAGGCGCGACTCCCTGGCTATCCTGAATCAAATTTTGAGGTGGATTTCCTGAGTAATTACCTATAAAAGCGGGAATGGCGGAGTGAATGGGCTTGGCTGCAAGTGTTGGCCTCCCTAACCCTTTAGAATAATAAACTTGAAAGTTACCCGAGTTCTTGGCCCTTTTTGTCAATGCCTTAGCCTGACCGTCTCGCCTCATCCCTTCCACTTCCTTAACAAAGTCAGTTACCTCATTAAAGCTCTTCCATGCAAAGGTAATATGAACATGTAATACCTGCAACTCAGAATTTAGTCCCCTAATAAATAAACACATCCTCTCCGTAGTCACCAATTGAGTAGCATATCTAGACAAGGCATGGAACTTGGCCTCACAAGAAGTCACAGACATACCACCGTTCTCCAAAGCCATGAAATCATCCTTCTTGCGATATGTCAAAGTCCTAGGCACACATTTCTCTAAAAATAGAGCATGAAATTGGGTCCAAGAGAGTGGGGGTAAGGTTGAAGATCTGCACCCCACATGATCTCTCCACCACTGCTTAGCCTCACCTTGAAGTTGAAAGGTTACAAACTCAACCCCATGCTGATGGAAAATTCCCAACTTATGAAGCCTCTCATAGGAATCTAAAATAAACTCATACGTATCCTCACTCTCAGAACCAAGAAATACTGGAGGCTTTAGCTTCAAAAACCTAGTCAACATTTCATGCTCATTACCAGTCATAACAGAACCCAACAAAGGACGAAAGAAAGCATCATTACCTCCAGTCCCACCCATCTTGGGCGCAGTGCTAGAAATAAGGGGATTAGTAGGAGCTTGGGTTGCTTGAACAGAGGGAAACACTCCAGAACCAACTAACCCTTTTAAGAATGACATGATCTGCTGAGCTAACACTAGGTCCAAATGAGGAATACCTGTAGTCTTAGCTTGCACCTCTTCCTCTTGTCCAACTTTCTCAACATTTTCAACCTCAACATTCTACTCTATCTCTTCATGATGCATAGTAGGGGACTCATTTTGGGGAGCATTTTCGATCGGTACCCCATTTTTAGTAGGCGCCACCCTTCCTCGGTCTCTACCCCTAGCTCTTCCTATACCCCTGCCTTGACCGCAACCTCTCACTACAGATTTCTCAGCTAGAGCATTGACGGGAGTTACGGGCCTGACACCGTTAAATCTACTATTAACCATATGCGGACAAAAGAGTGAAGGAGGTTAAATACCAATTTGACTCGCCAGATACCAATTGGAATCAAGTTATAGCACGGAAGGAGACAATAGAAAACAGAGAGATTTCCTAAAGTCCTATAGCCTCTCAAAGAAAAGTACAGACGTCTCTGTACAGTTTCGCAAGAATCTACTAGACTCATCTTGGTACATCGAGATCAATGAATGTAGGCTCTGATATCAACTTTGTCACGACTCAGACCATCGTGATTGGCACTCACACTAACCCTCCGGTGGGAGAACCATTAATACTAACTAGCTAACTAACTAAATCAAAATACTAAAGCTTTTAAGTTACGAAAGCAAGTTAAATAGCTAAAAACTGAAGTTCACATAAACTTCTAAATGATCTAACAACTAAGCAATGCGGAAAAATATGCCTAGAACCTGAAAGTCAATATACCAAAACATCTAACAAGATCCATAAGTCTAACAAGAAGGGTTACGACCCCAACTAATGATCTAATAACTAACTAGAAAAGTCTAAGTCCGGAATGTGGACATAGACGAAAGGAGAACTCATGGCAGCCTTGAAGAACTGGCTCACCCTTGAATTTGATTAGCGATCACTGATCTTCTAAGCGAGATCTGTCAATAGCCGCCTGAAGATTCCATGTACTCAACAAAGAAAGAGCAAGTGCAAAATCAGTACACAACCACAGTGTACTGGTATGATCACACGGCTATCCCACTAAGTGCAACATACATAAGCCAATATAACAATACAATAACATACATACACTAAACATATACAATATCATCATCATTTGCAAACAATGTACAATTTCACAATTCTCAATTATCACAGTTATGTCAAGTCATTGGTCCTCTCATGGAACCCAAACACAAACTGTTAGCATACCGAAACGTGGTATCCGATCCAATGTTTATGCCGGAACGTGGCAACCGATCCAAGTTAGTGTGTCGGAACACAATACTCAATCCATTCAACAAGCCACAATCACAAAGTACATTCTCATAATCATACAATCAAGTCATGATTCATGGCATTCATCATTCATATATTATCATTTACAATTAATGTGATCAATAATGCAACATTCACATACATGCATGCATCATAATGAAGCAAGAACAAACATACATCACACAATCATAGAATCACGACCATCACCTACCTCGAAAGAAACTTGATCCTTCCCTTTCCGGATTCATTCCGTTTGTTCTTGGTCTACAAACAATCAATATGATACGGGAATCAATAAATGATAACTAATTACTCAAATTACTAACAATTCAATCAACCCTAGATCAAATTAATGATCCCAATATCCCAATTAGGGTTGTTTCCACCATAATTTCCAGATCAAAACCCTTCCCATTGATAATTACCCATTAGATTACATTCTACGGATCGATAAACAGATTCAAGGAGTTAAAACCTTACCTTTAGCCTCAAGAATGATGGAAAACGGTCAAGAAGTCTCATGGGTTCGTTCCTTAGATCTCAAGTTCAAAAATTGTAGAATAAAACGTTTTTAGAGTTTATTTTTTACTTTAAGTCGTATCTGCCCCGCCATGACGACACTCGCCCACTACAGCGGCTCTGCCTTGGCGACAAAAATCACCGCCAAAGCATCTTGAACGAAACGGTAAGCTATTTTAATAATTTCAAGACCCTATTTCACAATGCACATTCAACCAACGATACTCAGAAACTACCCGTTCACGCTAAGATCAATTCCGGGAGTTCTACTCGCCTGAATTCAATTCCGTAAAGTCGTACGGGTTCCTTAACGACTTATCTATCTACTCATATGATAAAAATAATAATTAGATCACCCACTTGCTACCATATTTCCCTAGACCTCACAGACTCCGATTTCGTCCAAATCTGGACTAGGTTGGGAAATTCCAAGTTACTACGAAAAAGTTTTTTCGACCCAAAATATTTTCCCGTTGGCTTTTCTATAACTACAGAACCCGGTCGTTAAAATTTTGTATTTTTTTTGTTTAACTTTTGGAGTTTATGGGAACTCCATTTTTCTTAGACATTTAAACTTGCTTCCGTATCTTGAAATATTTAGTTTATCGTAGAGTTTCTTAGTTGGGTTGTAGTAATGGTTCTCCCACCGAAGGATTAGGGTGGGTGTCAATCACAACGGTCTGGATCGTGACAAAAAATAAGTAAGAAACAAAATATACTAGCAATTAAAAGAAACCACATGAAGTAAAGAATGCGAAATGAGAAGAAATGAAAGATAATTAATGAAAATATATTTTGAAAAGTTATAATAAATAATACATTAAAATAATAAAAATAAAATAATAATAATAATAATAAATTAAAAACCAAACTTTGATATTATGACATGTAACTGTTTAGTAATTTTTACTTGGGAAAATAACGCATATAAGCAAACATATATTAGTTAACTACTTAACATAGTTATAGTTTGCCTTGATTACAAATTGTGATCTATTTTTAGCTATAATTTGGCTCAACTTTTTAGTGTTGTATAATTCAGAATTTGTATAATATAAATTTGTATAACTTTTGTATAATTCGGAATTTGTATAATATAATTTGTATAACGGTTTACATTTCTGATGTTTGTAATTGTATAAATTCGTTATTTTGAGTTTATATAAAAATAACTGAATTATACAAATGTACCCGCGAATTATACAACTCTGCAAATTATACAAACAAGGCAGCTTAAACTGTAGCTACACCCCGTAAATATGCAAACTATTGTTATGGAGCATAATTAAGTTTATTATATTGATTATTTGCGAAAATTCCTCATTTTACTTCATCCCTTTAGAATTAAAAAGTGTAATTACCTCCTCTAAACTAAAATACACCCAAACCCTACCAATCAAATAGTTACGAACAAACAAACAGACCATATTATTGACTTATTGTAATTACACAATTATATTCAAATCTAGTTCTCATGTGTGGCGTTCTAAATATGCCCTTATGATTCTAGATATGAATTTTTATGTTAATTAAAGCATGTAGATATATTTGCTTCAAGTATCTTCATTTATTGATATAATACTAGTTAACCAAATCGCGCTTTGTGCGGTCATATTTTTCTATATTAATTGATATGAAAAAATTAAGAAATTACAATACCAAAATATATATATGAAAAAATCAAACAGAAAATAACAATAAAAGAAAAAAATAATAGAATTAAATTAGTTTCAAGAAAAAAAAGAAGAGAATTATATTTTTTCCTTAGAACAATACAAAGACATATTTCTTTATGCGCCAATTTTATATATGTTGCTATCTCATTTTTGGGTGTTTTAAATTATTTATGTTATTTCACTAATAATTTCCTTTATGTACAATACTATTTACGTTTATACATTTATTTAACTATATAAATTTAGAGTTCATGTAATTTTTCTTACTTATAATTTAAATTTTTCACAATTATTACTTTAAAATATGAGCATATCAATTTGTTTAATTGATAAAATTAATGGCTTAGATTTTTTGTTATATATCTACACAAAACTTTCATATGAAAGACATAAAAATTAATACTTCTTAAAAAAATTACATTAAAAATTAGAAATAATAAATACACAAGAGAGCTCAAATATCAATTTTGTATAGAAACTGAATAAACTATGTAATCCAAACACTACATAAAGATGAAGAAGTTAAAAACGAATATCAATGATTTCAGATATCACTATGTGGACGGTTTTGATTTTCAGTAAAGAATATGAATAATTTGGACAATAAATGATAATAATTGTGACTTTTATTCTTATAAACTAATCAAATAAATAAGAAAATAGGAAAAAAATATCTTTTTTTGGCTAGTGCAATATCTTTTTAGTGTCAGTTTTAATCATGGTTCATCATGAAACGCAATAAATATAAATGGATGTTAGAATGTATTTTTTTTGGAGAGTTACGCCTTTCCATTTTTAAAATTTATTTAGTGAGCAATTATCTTATCCTTCAATTGACTAATTATGTAAATATTTTTTAGATTATTGAAAAATAGATTCAAAAAAATGAGAAATCTCATAATTAGGAGAATTAAAGGGATGGTTTAACTTTTTTATTTGAAATGATATTTCATTAGACTAATTCTTATAATAAATAACAGAAATTAATGAAGGGAATAGTAATTGACACATTTTTTAATAGTAATTATAAATAGAAATATAGTGAAATTTACAACAATAAAAAAAATAAAAAAAATAAGGATCATTGACCAAAGAGAGGTATCAAATCATTTTTTTAATATTTTAGCTTTATATAATA
>JAJOOH010007922.1:0-16409 GCA_029582605.1 Solanum gracilifrons
TTCACACATGACACATCTTGAACAAAATTGCCATCCCCTTTTCTGTAAAGCCTCATGTGTTAAACAAGCCTTTCTACAAACCAACCAACAAAAACAAGTTACCTTTGGGGGGCATTTGGTCTTCCAGATTAACTTCCAAGGCCAATTGTCTACCATTGACTGCCTTGTGTTAAGATTCCAGTAACATGATTTCACTGTGAACACACCTTTGTTATGTAATTTCCATCTAGGTTTGTCAGGCCTCATAGATAAAGCAGGGTGTGAGTTTAGTACTCCCAATAGGTTAGCAACTTCCCCAATTTCCTAGTCATTTAGTGCTCTTCTAAAAACAAGGTCCCATCCCTGCTGACTCCAAGCTTGGGATACAGAGACATTCCTTATTATTTTGTTCTTGCATTCTTTTAGTTTGACACTCTTAAATAAATAATTAGACTAGTATAATTTAGTAAATAGTTAATTGACAAGTCCTTTGTGTTCGATAATCTGGTTCTTTTAAGAGACACTATATTACTTGCGCGACCATGTACACTTGCGTGTGCAATTAGGAGCAACAGTAAGCCTCCATACACATTCTCCGTAGCTGTAGTTTGTCCCTACAAACTTCTCAACACCAAACTGTGCATTTGAACTATTTCCCCCATTTGCTGACTCCATACTGCACAAACTTTTTCTCTGCAACTATCAATCTCCTCCAACAAGACTTAACAAAATTGATAGACAAGAAGAAGGAAAGAACGTTTATGCCAATAAACTGGCTCTTGATACCATAAAACAAAAGCACACGCAGAGAAAAGAAAGAACAAGTGCAGCAGTTGAACAAGAAATTGAACAGAGAAGAACTTTATTTTGCTTGAACTGAAGGCTTTGTTCTTTTACAGCAGGCACTTAGAGTTATATATAAAATAAGCGTTAACTTCTAGCTTAATAAACAACTAACTTAATCATCATTCCAAATATAGGAATTGTTATTTGACTCAGTAAACTGGAGAAGTAAAACAGTAAAAGAAAACTCTAAGATGCACTAATTTTTAACACTTTAACGGCTAATGTTGTTCTTTATAACTTCTTGAAATTTAGAAAGAAAGTTTGTCACTTCTGACCAACTATATTCATGGAGATTTTCTTAGACTTCTTTCTTATACTTAAAATCTCTCTATCATACTCTATGACTCATAATTTTTTGTGCAACAATAATGGAAATTAAAAAAATATAGTACTTTATGATTTTGGAGGAACGCTTTGCCTTAAGATAAAATATTCTTGAAAATGTAGTGTATGTACCGAAATACGAATATTATCGAATGATCATATGTAAGCTTAATAAAATAGTTCGATCTCGTGTGAAGCACAGGTAATTTACCTAGTATAATATAATATAAAATATAACATCTAAATGGAGTGTTTTAAGTTGGGGGTATTAGAGTAATTTAAAATTCAAGTTAGGGAGTTTATGTTTTTAAGGTAGTATAGAAAGATATAGATAGATTATACAATATTGTGCAACATTAACTATAGAATATTTGGTAGGATTTACATGAAGTGTAAAATAATTTGCTTCCTTTTATCTCTTATTTCTCTTGTGAATAAATGCCGATGTAATTTGATGTATTGGATCAATGAATTAAGATAATCACTCTTCAATTTTTCGTGTTTTTTCTGCTTTTGACAGCTCATTGGTGTGAAGTGGGTTTATTGTACGAAATTGAATGTTGATGGTTCTATTAACGAGCTCAAGGCAAGACTTGTTATGAAAGGTTACTCACAACTTTTTGGAGTGTATTATTCAATAACTTTTGCTCCAGTTGCTAGACTCTATACTATAAGGTTGTTACTAGCTATTGCTGCTCAAAAAGGTTGGAGAATCTTTCAGTTGGATGTCCAATCAATTTTTTTAAATGGTTTTCTACCAGAGCAAATTTATGAGGAGTAGCCTCAAGGTTTTTCTGTAAAGGGGCATGAAGATAAAGTGTACCCATTAAAGAAAGCCCTTTATGGCTTAAAACAAGCTCAAGGGCTTGGTAAAGTCAAACTGATGAGCATTTGCAAGCCTTGGGTTTTTTAAATAACTATGGTGTTCGCGCTAGCTTTTACACATCTCGATAAATTCCACGGAATACCTATCATCTCCAATCAACAACAAATACCAAGTAATTTTATCTAACAAGGCTAGAATAGATGGAAAAAAATCAACAAGCATTTTTTATGATTCAACTCATGGTTCTCAACCCACTTAACTGACCACTAGGACACACCATAGGGTTCTTGCAAGGCTTAGGACTTAACAAAAGCATAAGTGAATCAACTCTATTTATCAACAAAAAGAAATTCTAATATTGTGATTATACCACTTTATGTTAATAATTTTCTTGTAATTGGAAACAACCTTGAAATGATAGACAAATTCAAGGTAGTGATGAAGAAAATGTTCGAAATGACAAACTTGGGAGAAATATCTTACTTTCTTGGAATGCAGATTCATCAAACTCAAACTAAAGCATTCATTTGCCAAAAAAGTATGCAAGGGGGATAATAAAGTAGATTAATGGAAGATTGCAAACCTATGACAACTCCAATGAATCAGAAAGAGAGGTTTATTAAAGATGATGGTAGTGACAAGGTTGATGGAAGAGTATAGATAGGAGAAGAAGGCACAAGGCTTGAAATGTTACTCCTCTTGCTTTGATGTGGTCATGTGGGTCATTTGGAAATAGAGGAATAGGGGAGCTTTTGAAGGGGTTGAAATGAATTTTCACTCGATTGAGGAGTAGTCTCCGATCCCTTATTTTCTTTCTAAGCACCCACGTAGTTCCTATGTGTATAGAGGGTTAGGTGTCGTTTGAGAGAACCATATTTTGTAGGTTTATCCTCCTTTTGGTAAATCACTTGTATACGACCAAGTTGACCGTGCTACTATCAATGAAACCTTTTACTTGATCAAAAAAAAAAAAAAGGTTGATGAAGCAAGTTATAAAAGTATGACTAGGTGTGCACTATCTCACTACCACGAGACCTGACATTTTGCAAGCAGTAAGAGCCCGTTTGAGCCCTTTTGGATTGGCTGGAAAAAAAAAACTTTTAAAAAGTAACTTTTTAAAGTCAAAATTAAATGACTTTTAAGTTAAAAAATAAAAAGTAAGGAGAGTCCTACTTTTGGTTTTTAACTTATTTTAAATTATTTTTAACTTTGTCAAACATTCCCAAAAGCTAAAAATGACTTGAAAGTAGGTTTGGCCAACTTTTAAGCCAAATCAAACAGGCTCTAAGTGTCTTGTCCAGATTCTTAATTGTGCAAGTGAAATGCACATGAAAATAGCCAAAAGAGTGATAAGTTATGTCAAGGAAACTTTGAACTAAGGTGCTACTATGTTTTGTAAAATTTTGAAGTTCAAGGTTATTTTGATAGTGATTGAGTTGGGTTAGTTGATGACATGAAAAGTACTTCAGGTAATTATTTTAGCATTGGTTCGGGATGTTTTTCATGATGCTCAAAGAAGCAAGGCATCGTGGTACGTACAGTCAACTGCAGAAGTTGAATTTATAGCTGCAATAGCAGCAGTTAATCAAGATCTTTGGCTAAGGAAGATCCTATAAGATCTTGATCTAGAGCAACAAGGAAGAACATACACATTTGTGGATGATAGGCAGCCATATCGATTTCTCATAATATAGCTTTTCATTTTAGTTTTCATGGGAAAACAAAACATTCTAATATCTTATTGTACTTTCTGAGGGAAGTGCAAGGAGGAGAGGTCAAATTGGTTTATTGCAAGTCAGAAGATCACATTGCAGATGTATTTACTAAGCCTTGGATTTCTGATAATGTGGATTGGACTATGCAGTTGTTGAGCCAGTAGGAGTGTTGCAGTTGTCTGTAGAACTGCAGCTTGTTTTCAGAAAATGCTTAGCTGGTGCCTAGGTGTCTACAAGACCAAAATTTATAATTAATCTAGAAGAGAGAGAGAACATACGGAAGAAAAGTAAATTGCTATTTTTTTTAGTTGTTTCTCTTTTTCCTAATTTATTTAAAATTATGTTAGTTATTTTAGTTCCTTATTTTCAGTAAGCAGTAAATCAGTTTAGCAATACTCATCAAATCAGAATTGGATTTGGATGGAAACACTCACCCTTCCATAAGCATTAATATCGAGTCCATTATCAAGCAATTTGGCAAGATCTTCCTTCAAAAACCTCTGTTTCGACTCAGCTCTCCGTCTCACCACCTCGATTCGCGTCCTTGTAGCCTTTACTAGCGATTTGCTTCATTCATCCCAAAACCAAAGTGAAAAATCACAAATCTCAAAAAATAAAAGAAAAAAAGCCATACATACCATTTGGAGCTGAAACCACGGGTTAGTATACCGTCAAGCATCTCCGATCTCACTTGTGAGCTTCAAGTATCTATTTGTGAAAACAGATCCGGACGCAGAGATTTTGGATTTGGGAGTTGTAGGGATTTTTTTTAACTGAAAACAATACACTTCAACCTCTCCTCTTCTCAACCTTTTGCTTTCTTCCCCCTTTCACTTCGAATTAGATGGACACAAATAGCTTACCAACGACTATCCAGCTTTGAACAACCCATATTATTATATCTTTCAACTTTTGGCTTTGCACAAAAACACATTTAATTTAAAAAACTTAACCCATCGTGGCCCCTTAAAATTAACATCAACTTTCACAGACATTTTAACTAGACTTTATCATTTTAGACATCTTATGTTACTCTCTATTATGTCATTTTGACACGTTTTGCTTATTTAGCCTATTTTACCTATTTTTTTCTCTTCTTTCTTTCTCAATTTCAGCTAGTACATCTTCTTACATTTTCTCTCTAAAAAATTTCCAGAAAATCCATCAAAGACTTCTTTCAAACCTTCTATTAACTGTGTTGGAAAAACATAATGTCAATATTATTGAATATAATGCATACTTGACCTCACCGGTTGATGGCAAGATAAACTTTGCATATAAAAGACTTGAAACAGTATCGATTGTTCAGCAAAACAACTTTAAGAATGTAACCCATTTTCCTTAAAAGAATGGAGAATAAAATTAAGTATAAAAAAAAAATCTACAATCTGATTTTAACATATTCACATCGCCATTATAACTTCTAAAATTTCATAATTACAATTCTAAACACTAAATTAAATAAAGAAATAGGAGAAAGTTATGGTGAAGAAGACAATGAAATCAAGTGGGTATTACGAAAAAGACCATGAAAATGGGGGAATATGGCGGAAAAGTATATAGGGTGGGAATGGGCGAAAAGAAAATGAAAAAGGAAAAATCTGAAGAAGATGACTGTGTGGTGGTGAGAAATTTTTGATGAAGAAGATGATCGGGGTGGGTGGACGAAGAGGGGTGGGAGGGGAAATTTTCAAAATAATTTGTTTTTAATTGGTCAAAACCCTTTCTATTTGACCTTTAATTTTTTTTCTTTAATTTTTTTTGTGTGTTTAATGACATGGCTTTAAAATGAGATGGCATGACATAATTGGTCATTTATTTCATGTGGATATGTTTGGTTAACACTCGCGTAGGGTCAACAGAAAATTGTGAAAAAAGTGTCAAAATGACACAACGGGGCATGACATAAAGTGTCTAAAATGAAAAAAAAGTCTAGTTAAGGTGTTTAAGTGAAAATGTTGTCAGCTTTAGGGGGCCACCGATGGGTTAAGCCTAAAATATAGAGTTGCCAAAATCAAATTCAATCCATTTAAATTATTAGCTCAACTTATATTAATTTATTTAAAATTATTATATAAAGTTGAACAAGTATATAGAGAGAGGTGAAAAAATCAAACTCAATCCACTCAACTCATTTAGGTTGACCTGTCTATTTACTAATTCAACTCATTTCAATCCATTAAAAATTGGATTAATATATTGACTCTTCTTTTCTTTAAATGAAGTAGATCATATAGGCCTTTATTGAATAATAAAAATCTTTCGACATTACCTGATCCAACCGAGGCGCAATAACAATACAAAAAGGAAACAAAAGAAGTCCAAGACCTGAAATGTCCGGACATCAAAGAAAAAGGGGGAAGGGAAAAAAGTCTCATCTCCTTCCTCAGAGTACAAACGAAGCAACCATGGGTCGATTGAGAGAAACGTCGATGAGCTGGAGAGACATCAAAGTCTTCAAATTCAGTATCCAACTCCACTCCATAACCTAGAAGTTGTCGAGCTTAAGGTGTTTTCACCTAAGACATTCCAAATCTCACGAATGCCATAAAAACAATCTTAATGAAGACTTCTTCCACTCAACAACAGCACATCTGGTGAGTTCCAGAGATGATTATGAAGTTTTTGTTGTCCATTAATCAAAGAACTAGTGGTAAATCTCCATCTTCTTTCTCTTATGAGTATCGATTCTAGTACCAAAGCTTCAGCTGCAAGCATGCCTCTTGATCCATTTCGCCCTTGTTGATTTCCTTTTGATTGTTTTCATGCCCTCATCCATCCATTTTTCCAGAACAATGTTTCGCCATCCTCCTCGACTCTCAACAGATTAAGCTTAAATAGTTGATACCACTGCTTGAAATTCAAAAAAAATAGGTAGTCTATTATTCTCACTTATTATCACTAATGCATCTACTTGAATGTTCAAATGCCAGCTCTATGAATGTTGTATTATAATGTATATTTTCACGTTATCTTCTCTGCGTATGATCATAGTTAGCAAAGTCTCAATTTTGATATCTTTTTATCCTAAGGCTAGGAAGTTTTTTCTTTATCTGTATTGATGATACCTCGTACCACACTTGGTATGTTCTAAAAATTTGAGTATGTTAGCTTTGAGTACCTGCAAAATAGAATAACCCAAATTGACTCATTAGAAATCCTATCAAAATATTTTTAATAAACTTGATTTTTAATTTGATATGCTATATATAGTCATAATAAAGAAATAATAAATTTATTAGGTATTAAAATATTTTGGAAGAATAAATAAAATAATTAAACATAGTAAAAATTGATAAGATTTGCATATACTATACCCTATCTAGACCTCACTTAGTTGGATTTCACGGGGTATATTGTTGTTGTTGTTAGTAAAGATTGGGTTGGGTTGAGTTACATTAAATCTTATCTGGATCTATCCCCCATTACTTGACCCATTTTAACCCAATCTATTTTGATCCAAGCAAAATTGGGTTGGATTGGGTCTTAACCCATTTGTTGTCCTAGTCCATTATGACCCGTTCAAATTTGACTCAACCCGTCCAATTGTCACCCCTAGACACATGCATCCTAATGACATATATATGTGTTCTACATGACATAATACAAATCAATTCAGTTGTATTTCAAGTAAATTGTCATGTAGGAAAAATGTGTCTATTTATTCAATTTTATATAAGTTAAATGTCTACTTGTGCACACCCAAAATTAAAAGACCTGAATATCAATGAAAACAAGTTGAAAAGCATATTATATACTAGTGTAGAGTATGTGTGTTGCACACTTGTGTCACATCAATAATAATAGGATGGACAAATTGCTCAAAAAGAGCCAAGACTTGAAAGATGATTAGGCAAAAATAGCTATAGTTTGCTAATTACGATTTGTAGCTGTTAGAGGAGGAGAGAGGTGAGGGAGATTGGGAGAGGGAGGATAGGCACGAGCGAGATTGGAGAGGGAGGAGAGAGGTAAGTGGGAGAGGGTAGTGTATACAGTCAAATCAATTTGTATTTGTATATGTATAATTTATTTGTCATCATTTGTATCAATGTTTTTATCAACGAATAAATGTGTATTTGTATTTGTATCACTAAAGAGATTTGTATAGTTGACACTTACAATTTGCATTTGTATAATTGATTGTTATCATTTGTGTTTTGTATAAACAAATTGATTGTTATCATTTGTGTTTGTATAAACGACTGTTAACATTTGTATTTGTATAATTTATGGCAGAAATAAGTGAGAGAGAGACTACGCAGGGAGAGATGATTGAAAAAGAGGCGAGAGGAAAGCAAGATTTCAAAGAGAGGCGAGAGAGAGGACGTGAGGAGATATGTAAGACCATCTCCAACCCATCTCTATTTTACCCTCCATTCTCTATATTTGAAGGGTAAAAATAGAGAATATCCTCTCCAACTCATCTTTATATTACTCTCTATTCCTAGTTATAGATATGTGAATAATAGTTCTCCAAATTTGGAGAACTACTATTCATACTCTCTATTTTACTGTTTTCTTATTTTATTATTATTTCTATTATTTTTCAATGAACATATTATTTTACATATAATCCCATTAATTAAATATTTAATATTCATTATTCTTTTTAAATATTATATAATATATTTTATAAATGTATTAAATAATATATTCTATTTTCATCCCGAATTAATAATATGTTAATTTATTTTTGCAATTTTCGTCACTAATATAATTTGAAAATCTTCTATTTGAACAAATTTTTAGCTAGATATGAAATAATTAAGGACAAAATGCTCAATTTTAACTCCGTAATGCATTAACAAAACATTTACGGAATCAATATAATAATCTTGAAAGTTGAGTATTTATGTAATGTTTATGTAATTGTATTTCATTAATGATTTCACTTTTATTTGAATTGTCCATTAATTTGTATGTTATGTAATATTTGCTTGCAGTTTATGTTATTTAAAAAATTAAAATAAAATATTTTATATTTTATTTTTAATAAATAATTTGAAAAATTAAAATATTATATCACATGTAAATTATATAAAATGATTATTTGGGAAAAAAGAAGAAGAATGGTTTATATTATGAAATAAGAAAATAAGAATGAAATAGAAATAATAATATAATATTGAGGAGAGAGAAAACGATTCTTTTTTAGAGAGAAAAATAGATAATTGGATTGAAGTTGGTTGTCTAAAAAAATAGAGAACTCTATATTTAGAGAGTAAAATAGAGTATAGGGTTGGAGATGCCCTAAATACGATAAAGGTTAGTCGTGAATCTATCTATATATAATAAGAGAAGTAAAAGTGGCATGTGTCAGCATCACAAAAATTCAATAATTTTAAAATTTTAAAAATAATTTAATTTTTTTAAAATATGTATCTAATACTAACCCAAAATAAAAAATAAAAAAGAGTAACCAACTAAATAATTCAATGTTTCTTTTTTTCCTAAAATTAAAAATTAGTCACTGTTTTTTAATTTGAATTTAAAAATAAAAATAAAAATAAAACTGAATAGTTTAATAAGTACGGACTCTATAGGTAATGGTTCCTAAATTATAGATAATTGATTAACATAAGATTATTGTTTTAAGAAAATTAACTATTTAAAACATTAATCAAGATCTATATTACATTGGACAAATCATGAATTTTATTTTTCTTTACAGTTTTTTTTTAATCACATTTTAAAGTTTCATATGAAGAAAATTAGGGGAAAATTAAAAAGCAACGTGGGTCTAAGATAAAAACAAAACTAACTTGGGTGCATTTTTAGAATTTTGACTTTATCTTAAACAATTGAGATTTTTGAATTCAAAATTGATTATAACTTTTATTTACAGTTTTAGAGTTTTACCTTTTTTGGTCTTTGTTTTCTCTCTCTATAAATACAAAACACAGTATTTACGTTCTTTTTTTTTATGTGATTTTATTTTTGAAAGAGAATTATCGTGAGAAATTTTGATTATGCTTCATGGCTTTCAGGTGACAAACTAAATTATTCTCTCTTTTTTTGATGAGTTATCTCTTTGCATTGTTTCTATAATAAAAATTGAATGAAGAAAATACTCAGCATAAACAAGAGGATCTTCATTTGAAGGATTCAAATTCAACATAAGATTGAAGTGAAAGTATTGCGACTTAGTCTTAAATAATTATATATTACGAATATATGAAAATGTTGATCAACTTTTTGAATGAATTGACAACATTATACGTGAATTTTTATATGTAGTATTTTAGTATTATCATTGCATATATTGAAGCCACAATTCCTGAATGAAGAACTTTTTCGTCTCTTAGAATTAGAGTTTTAAGAAATCACTTTAAATATAGTTATAGTGTATATAAGTAATTGCATTGAAGAATCTTCTTAGCATAAATTATCACTTAATTCATTAAAGATAAATTAATTATTATTTTGAGTTACTAATTTTTTTTATTTTTTTATCATTATTATATTAAAGTGTCCATCTTATTATAATTGCAAATAACTTGATAATTTGTAAAATTTTAATGTAACAGTAATATTCAGACATGCTTACTACTCTTCACTTTGATTAACTCATAGCATACTAAGAAAAAAAGAGAAAGAAAAGAGAGTTCTCATATGAGGGAGAAAGTGCACACTTATAATTTAAACCATTTGACCGATAGCTATATAATGAAACATGAAACCAAAAGTTATCATGCATACTTATAACTTATTTTTTATTTGTACTTATTGATTAATTTAGGCATACTAAAATTTATACTAAAAAGTTAAAAATTGCTTATTTCAATCATTTGTGCCTGTTGTCATTTCTCAAGTATTCTTTAAGCTGAGTGACATTATTACTTACTTGCCAAATTCACAATAAATGATGTATTCCTCTAAATTGATATATAAGTGATTTTAAATTTAATTAAATAGTAACATGTTAAATTTAAAAATTAAAACTTTAAATTCATCCCTAAAATCAAATTTAACCGTGATTCAACATATAAATAACAATTTATTATAATAGGACATGTTAAATATTAATTTAAATTTCCTACGTATAATGAAAATTAATTTAGAAATGTTCATGAATTCAAAATTTTATTGAAACTTATACATAAATAGAGGATAAAATAAAAGTAAATGCATGATTTTAATAATTATAGAATAAAATTGAATTTTAAATAATCAAGAAATAATTAAATATAAATCCTTTTACAATTAAAAACCACACAACCTTTTCAGTTTCTAAAGGAAGTTACACACGTTGTTACATGTTTCAGATCCTATACTTTTGAAACCATATTTCCACAAATATATCTGAGATAAAATCACATTTCTAAAATTCATTTGTCTACATCTACTTAAATTTTAAATTATTGTTAATTATTTTTCAATTTTATATATAAAAAAAACTTCTAACCAAAAATATTACTACCAAATAATCAACAAAAAATTGACATTTCTAGGGCAAACCTTCGAAAGATTTGTATTTTAAAAAATAAAAGTTTTTTTTTAAAAAAACAAATGCAATTGTTTTCCCATTTTAAACTTAAAAATAAAAATAAAAGTTGAATTCTAAGTTGAGAATAAATTTATAAATAAACAAATTATGTATAGTTTATTACTTTAGAGTTGATATAGCTATTTTAAATTTGAATTAAGATGTAAGCATTTTCAACTATTTAATTATAATTAAAAAATAAAAACTTAAATGCATGTGTTTTTTTGAAATGATTAGTTAGAATTCTCACACCATCATAATTTTTCCATTTAAAAAAAAATAATAACAAAAAAAGGGAAAAGGGCCTAAAATACCCTTGCACTATTGGAAATGGTATAAAATTACCCTCCATCCACCTATTGGCTCTCAAATAGCCCTGACATCCACCTATTGGCTCCCAAATTCTCCTGACATCCACCTATTGGCTGCCAAATACCCTTTCATCCACCTTTGGGTCCAATATTGACCACTTTTTATTGCGGATTATCATTTAAATAATTTTTTTAAACACCTAGCGACCATCTATTGACTACAATTAAATTACTTAAATTAGTTTACAAACTCATCCATTATACCCTATCTAAATTGACTAGACTTGACTCAATTAATTATACCCAACCCTTATTAACTACACCCGCCCCGAATTACATTTACCCCATCGATTAAAACAAATACACCCTTCATTCCAAACATATCACTTCCTCTTTCAACCTTACTTCCCCAATATATTTGCTTACAATCTCAAAAAACACTACCTAAATACACTCCTGTATCACCATAAAAAATAATGAGTGTTTTGGTGATTTCTTATGATGATACATGTGTGTATTTAAGTACTGTTTTTCGAGATTGTACGCGAATATATTGGGGAAGAAGGTTGAAAGATGAAGTGAAATGTTGGTAATGAAGGGTGTATTTTTTTTATATCGGTGGGGTAAATATAATTTGGGACGCGTGTAATTAATTAATTAGGTCGGGTGTGGTTAATTTGGGTCATGTATAATTAATAATGAGTGAAATTGTAAATTAATTTAAATAATTAAATTATATCCAATAATTGGTCGCCACATATTTAAAAAATATTTAAATGATAATTCGTTATAAAAAGTGGTCAATATTGGACCCAAAGATGGATGACAAGGGTATTTGGGAGCCAATAGGTGTATGACAAGGATATTTGGGAGCCAATAGGTGTATGACAGGGATATTTGGGAGTCAATAGGTGGATGGAGGGTAATTTTGTATCATTTCCAATAGTTTAAGGGTATTTTAGGCCCTTTTCCGTTCTTTTTATTATTATTATTATTTTTTAAATGGAAAAATTACGATTGTGTGAGAATTCTAACTAATCATTTCAAAAAAACACATGCATTTAAGTTTTTATTTTTTAATTATAATTAAATAGTTGAAAATGCTTACATCTTAATTCAAATTTAAAATAGCTATATCAACTCTAAAGTAATAAACTATACATAATTTGCTTATTTATAAATTTATTCTCAACTTAGAATTCAAATTTTTTTTTTGTTAAAATAAAAATAAAAATAAAAAGAATAGAAAAGAGTCCTATTAACTGTGGTAACATTCTAATTGTGTATTACAATTCGGTAATTCATACGATTATTGTGTGTTACGGTTGCGGATAATGCTTATCATTCAATTTTTATTTTTTGTGTTTCAGTTATACTATTTTTTTAAATTTTGAAATCAATTTATCTAAAAATAATAATTTAACTGTTAGTAAAGTGTGAACTGGAGAGGAAATATTGGGAAAGTGGGTTTTTAAATAGGAGTTTCTACTAACTCTTTGTTTTGTTTTTATTGTATTTTTTTTGTTAAATTATAGTTAACAATTTTTATCATATTACTTTTTGTTAAATTTTAATTCATAAATTAAAATTATTTGAATTATGGAATTTTAAATTGGAAGTAGAAAATTCTTAATCAATTTACTTATATTTTAGGAATTCACTACTTCCCTTTACATAACTCAAAATTAAAACGGAAAAGGGCCAAAACTACCCTTGAACTATATGAGAAGGTCTAAAAATACCCTTCCATTCACCTTTTTGGCTCATCTATACCCCTCCACTCACCTTTTTGGCTCACCTATACACCCTTTCATTCAACATTTTGACTAACTTATAACTTTATGACTAACCACCAAAGTTTATTTTGTTTTATTTTTTTGAAAAAAATATTATTTGTCATTTTCTTATTAGATAAAATAAAAAACTCATCTCGATTAGTTTTTTTCCCATAATCTATTCAAATAAAAAAAATATATACCTCTTCAAGCCCCCAATTTTTTTATTAAAAAAATCTAGTAATTTTTGTTTTTGCTCTAATTTTTTTTAAAAAAAGTTTGTTTTAAATAATTAATATATTATAAGAATATTAATAGTGCCATACTATCTATATTCCTTTTTAAAATAAAAAAAAATTGTTAAATTGATTTTTTTGCTAATCTGTGATAAATACTTTTCAAAGAAAAAGTTCCACAAACAATTTTACTTAAAAATTAACTCATTAAAAAAAGAAAAAAAAAGCAGATGGACAGTCGTAGCCATAGGGAAAATTTAAGTAGGAAAATAGAGAAAAATGTGTGTAATGTATTTATGGATAAGATAATATATTGTTATGATTATGACATAATAAATTTATTTATAAAATATTAATCATCTATATCATGTTTAGAATCTTGATTTAATTAATTAAATATTAGCCGTTAATTTTTTCTTATGTCATGCGTCTTTAATCTAAGTAAAAATTTGAGGAAATGGAGAGCAGTTGGATTCAAAAATAAATAAATAATAAAAAACTACAATAAATTTTTTATATATAAAAAAAATTGGGGTCTTGAAGAGGTATATTGCTTTGGTTTGGATAAATAATGAGAAATAATCTAATTGAGGTGGACTCTTTATATTATCCAATAGGAGAATGGCACATAATAAATCTTTTTTTTTAAAAAAAATAAAGAGAAAATTGTTAGTTTCAAGGGTATAAGTGAGCCAAAAAGGTGAATGGAAGGGTATTTTTAGACCAAAAGATAGATGAAGGATATTTTTAAACCTTTTCTATAGTTTAGGAGTATTTTTGGCCCTTTTCCGAAATTAAAAAGATAAAAATATTTACATAAATTTAAAACTGATCCCACTAACTTATTTAAAACTGATCCACTAATTTTAAAATAATTAACTGCAAAATACATGCATGTGTTTTTTTTTTTGCAAAATATAATTTTGTAAAATTTATTTTTTATAAATATTCATATTTTAATAAAGAATCTTTTAAGATAAATTTTATATTTAATAATAAATACTATTTTTATGAGGAATTATAGTGCATATGGTTGCATTAGTATTTCTTAAAAACAAATTATTAAATATCACAAATCTGTAATTTATAGTTAAAAAAAATAACCTGTCATAATTTTTTAAACATTTTAAAAAGACAATTTTCTTTCCTTTTCTTTGAAGAGTTGATGATTTGAAACTAACCTTATCAATCTCAACAACATTTTTTCCGTGATAATAGCATGTTGATGGTACTTATAATTTATTAACTTCATCTAATTAATATTAAAAATAATATATTAATTATTTATGTAAAATTAGTTAAAGTTTTTATACTATGTGAAAATATACATATTTACTAAAGAATAAAAACATATTTAAAAAAGCTAAACAAATCTAAAAATCCATAAATTAAAAAAAGAGATTTATAGTAAATTAAAGGAATAGAAGATGATCCCTTTTTTCATCTTTAAGCTTTTTCTTTGCACTAAATTATTTTTATGTGGTATATATTTAATTAACTTACTTATAGTAATTTTTTAAAATTGATCACCGAAATTAATTATTTTGTACATCCTTATTTTATGCAATTATCTGATTAAATATAATCGTCCTATTTTGCAGGATTGAACAAGAGATGATTGTGCTAAAGAGATTGCAACATGCTTTGTAAATTATATTTAGATTTTAGGTAAAAGTAGAGTCAATATTTTTAATACTAGGTTTTAGATTTATCTATAAATTTAAAATTTATTTAATTAGCACAAGTATTAATTTAACAAACACCATATATGCTTTTATTTTTCATTATATACTAGAAGAAGGGGAAGTTGTTCGAAGAATGTTTAGTTTTTTATGAAGAACGTATCATCATTGCACATATATTAGGGTAAATTTTTTGTTAGCATTAATTGTATATATAATATTTTAATATTATATATGATTATACATATATTTTTGTTACTCAATAATAATTTATATTAGTGATTTCTAAATTTTAAAATATTCGCGCAACGTGCGGGTACGTATACTAGTGATAATTAATGCAAACTGTTGTTATGTTAACTAATTAACTAGTATATGTTTGCTTATCCGTGTAAGTTTCCCATTTCTTTATCATATCTTAGGACATGTTTGGAAAGTCACTCTTGTAATTGGATTTGGTGTAATTGGGTGTAAATACAATGTCTAGCGTGTTTGGTTGGCCATGTAATTACTTGGTTAGCAGGTAATTGTGTAATTAGCAGAGGGTGATTACACTATCTAATTCTCAAGGAGGGGTTATGAAGTACTGGTAATTACATGGTGTAATTACAAGTTGTGTACTTTTTAATTTCTTCTTTTTTATTTCTATTTTTAATTATTCGTTTTAATTTATTTTTTATATCTATTACTTTAAATTCTTTTGTATTATTATTATTTTAAAAAATTTAAAAGTTTATTTTTAATTATTTATATTTCATCTCCTTCTCATTCTCAACATGTACTTCATCTGATTGTGTGTAATTTTTTGTATTATATATTTTTATGCCATGTTTATTTTTTTTGGGTGGACATTTTAATATTATTAAAAATATACTATATGTCACATTATGTATCATGTTATGTTTATTGGTGGACATTACATTTTTGTCTCTTTACTCTCATCAATTGTGGAAGAATATAGTCATTAGTTATAGTAACTTTTGTAACCACCAACTCTTCATTTCTCCCATTATTGTAACTTATGTAACCTATTGGTTATTTACTTATTCAATTTACTACCCATTATCTTCCTATTAATTGCAAGGAAGAATTCCTCACCTATAAATAGTGTGGTCTTACTTTGGGTTGACTCACTACTAAAAAACTGCTAAAAAACGACGGAAGAAAAAGCGACGGACAGCGTCGCTCCGAAAAAGCGACGGACTAAGAGATGCCGTCCGTCGCTTTTT
>JAJOOH010007923.1:0-33763 GCA_029582605.1 Solanum gracilifrons
CACATAGGAACCATCACCTAAGACAACCCCCAAGTCACACTAGTGCAATGTGCAAGTAGAATCCCATAATACTACTCACACCAAGTGTTCCTAGGAAGACACCATAGACTAGGTACATCATATTCAACAAGTCATGACATCTTCATTTAATATTAGACATAAGACCAAGATACTTCATAACATCATATAAGGACTCATTCCTTTACTACATAATTAGTCATAACCCATTTTGTTCATATCATAGGTAAACCACCCTCACAACCCCTTCACAAGCTCACTTGTGCAATGTACACATGGACTCCCATACCCCCACATATACTAAGCAAACCCATTCAGAAGTCATAAGTGTAATTCATATGCATAAACATACTTCATGTCTTGACATAAGTAAAGTAAAATTTAATATGCTTTCATATAAACATAGATTGACCATAGTCTTCATTACATAAAGAGCCTAATCATAACCTCCCTTAGAGTCCACTTGTGCAATGCATAAATAGGATCCATAGTCCTACCTATACTAAGTAACTCTTCAAGAAATCATGACTATAGTTCATATTCTTATCTTAGTTCATTTCATAACTTTCGGGAAACATTTCCATAACCGACATAGACCATGTGAACTACATTGAATCCGGTGCTCTACTCCCACACCGAAAAAAGAGGGTACTACTTGCCAAAGTAGGACCTACATACATAATAGATAACTAGTTGATCCACTAAGCTAATACCTATAGGAGCACGTAGTTATGGAACAAGGAGATTTCTACTAGAAAACCTTGACTTACTAACTGTGAAGGTTTCCATCACATGAGACAACATCTATGTTGGCAACCTGGACTTGCGAAACGTGAAGGTTCTCTTGTGGGAAGCCAGACTTGCTAAACGTGAAGCCCCTACTCTCATTTTTCATGTTCACTCGGTGCTAAACTCCAACTCCCTTTTTAAACACCTTTAAGCCTTTATTTAAACATTAGTTCATAAAATAGGCTTTAGGGACTTAATCCCTCATATCATATAGCTCAACGGTTTCTAAGATGAGAATGACCTTTCATCATAGACCCTACATTATGTTAGAATGACTTTTCATGTAGAGTGTGCATATAAGAGTTCACCTTTCAATAGACACCATAATACATCATATGCATAGGTATACATGTAGAGTGTGTGTGGGTGTGCGCATATTGGTCCTCATAGAGACATAATAGCAACAACATTGATATTTAGTGCACTTTCCTTAAAGGGATCACCACACATTCACAATGTCCCCAAATCATGAACAATTGACATATAAAGCCCTTAGGGATTCTAGACCACACACCCACACTTCATCATAGGAGACAAGGACACAATTAACATTGAAAATAGGTACTCCTAACATGTATATGATCAAACATTCATATAGGGATCATATAGGTATGGGTCATTCCACAGTAATACCTAGCATAATCAGTCATGTAGACCACACCTTATCCCTAACATTATCATTCACATTATACTCCTCATCATGAACACACTTTAAACATCATGCTAGCATTGAGGTATTTATACATAACCTTCATAGCATAACTTCATAAACATATGCATCATAATCATCAATTCACTTCACATCTATTGCCTTCAAGGCCAATATCTCAACATGCAGATATAGACAAGAAGTGAACACCTCCACCATAAGTAGATCAAACCACACCATAACAATTCTCATACTATAGACTAGAAGTTAGGTCAACTTACCAATTCTCCAAGCCATGATCACCATGGATCAATCCTCAACAATTCATAATCAATTGACATAGGTAGCAATAGGAATCAATAATGTAATTCAATATCATAAACATAGTCTAAGTACAATTCTATAAACAAAGGGGTCAACCCATAACTTTTTCCATAAGGCCAAAATCCTCAACTCATCAATATACCAACGATTCAACATGAATAAGTATAGATAATCATAAGAAACATCAATACAATCTAATCTAAACATAATTTCATCAATAGAGATCATATTCACAAAGACCCACATCATAGGCCAGTTTTCGAGAATTTAGGGATCATGGGTTCTTCAAGAATTCCTTTGAAAATTGTTTTGAAACCATTAATTCCACATTAATTCATCAATAGAATGATTTAGAAAATCGTTTGACAAAGAACCCATGTTTAGATTGAAAATTGGGAATTTTGGTCTTTGAATCACTTTTGAAAATCTTTGATAGAACTCCTTGAATGAGAGGTTATTCAAGAATCAAGAGTCACCATACCTTAATTATTGAAGACCCATGAAATGGAAGAAGAAATCAGTTGAAAGCTCATCTTCTAGCTTGAGTTTCATCATGGTCTTCAATGGAGTTTTTGATAGAATCTATTTTGAGAGGGAAGGGTCAATTTGGAGAATGGGATCTAATTTTAGGTTTTGGGGTTTTAACCAACTTAAAATACCCTAAAATAGGTAGAATAACTATTTATAATAATTCTCCAAACTACCCAAACTACCCCTGACTTAGTTGGAACTTTTTAAATAAGCAAACTTGAGTATTATTTTAACAGATTTCGTCGGGAAACAAGTTCGCCTTGCGGGGATGTTCCCACAAGTTCTCTGGAAATTAAATTCGAGACAGTAGAGTCTGCGACATGTTCACGAAGCGGACCAATCATTTGGCCCTTGGTGGAGCTAGTCCGCGACGCGGACATGCTCCCTCCAAGCACAACTTTAAGCTGCTTTGGCAGCTTGCTTGGCCAAGGTTGGGGTCCTCCTCGGGGACCCTTAGACTGGCCCCCGAAGCGTCGTATCCGAATGTTTTGACCCTAAAAATATTTTTTAAGACACTAGGGTCACCTCCACTGATTTTAGACTCCAAACAACACATAAAAACATGAACAATATACTAGAACACACCAACACGTAAAAAAACTAGTTTCCGAACGTCTTGGTCGTCCCTTGACGTTTGATTTCCAAACTCTTTAAAACTTACTTAAAAGGCTATTCTTCATTATTTTTACAAGTTATTAATTCATAAAATCCATGTGAGGCTCTACTTTATTCTACTTTATTTTGAGGGTCGTTACAAAAACGACGATAAAAGTACAGTTTACATAAAGCATTTAAAGTAGTAGATAACAACTCAATATACTTTAAAATACAATAATAACTCAGTTTGTATGCAAAGATACAAAATAACTTTGTTTGGGAGATTCACTAATCGACAACCATCACTATGAGATATGTGATGATACAACGTCTCGCCCACGCTGCCAAAACTCTCATATACCTTGTCGGGGTATAGAACTCCTCAACTAAGTGGATCCACTAAACTATGCTTAAAAAGTAATCAGGACTCATCTAAAAAGTATGACCCTTTCTACTCATATTGGCTACATGGTTTATGAGGACTTTTAGTTAAGTGAACTTGTCTCCATATCGGAGCTCAATACTACTCCCAAAACACACTTAGCTCATATGTTTAAAAAAATATTTCCTCATCCTCAACTTTGAGATTATTACTCAAAATATTTTCTCATAAAAGAGATAGTACTCAAAACTCCTCATGAACTCCTTCGAAAATCAATGTTTCCCCTAATTTTAAATGTAAAAACATTTACTCCTGAGAATACTTAGTTCCCAAATATTCATTTTAAAAATCAAACTCAACTCTCCTCATTCTCAAACTCAAGTACTCAAGTCATAAAACATGTTTTAAAGATTGTGAAGACTTCTCAAAATGAGTCAAAAGAAATCTCAAGACTTTACTCATAACTCTACCTTGAATTTGAATTATGAATTCAAGGGATATGATTCATGTTATGAATGATCTCTTGATTTTTAAATGTATTTTAGAGTAGTTAGAATCAATATGGAGTAAAGGTACACTTCAAATGAATTTAGACAAAGCAAACGACAGAAAAAAGGTGAGGGCAGGCAACCCTGAGGCACTGCTGGTGGAACGCCCCAAACTAAAGGGGCGCAACTGGCTCCTAATGTCAAAACTCAGGCCTGAGTCGACCCTGCTGAACTAGCGGTCCTAGCTCTCTTTTGTCTCTCTCTCGATCGACCCTCTCACTCATATATTATAGTTGTCGGTGATCCTCTATGCCTTGTGCAAAGATCTGAATTCGCGAGATATCCATATTATCATTTAGTCTAGCAGTAGAACAAGCATCGATATAGTCTGAGTGTCACGACTCGAGTCTACACCCCGGAAGCAACACAGCGTACTCGACCCCAAAGGGGTCTCATACAAGCCTCATAGCATTCTTGAACATAAGAACATAGGAAATAAAAAAGAATTCAAAACTTTCATTTACAATCAAAGATATTTTCATTAAAAAAACAAGCAGAAGACTTTCTAGACTTTGTCTCAAACCATCTAATACTTTGAATACAACATTGACACTTAGCCTATACAAACTCTTTAACATAAACTAATAGACATAGAGGGAACAAAAATGGGTTTTGTCCTCGAAACTATGAGGACTCACCAAGTCTTCATTTCCCAACTCCTTAGAAACCTATTCTTTAAGCATAGAACACCAATAGCTCCAAACCCTACACTTTGGTAAAAATGGGGAAGAATGGGGTCAGCACAATTAAGTACTAAGTATGGAAGCCATGCAAAAACATGCTTAAAATGGACATTTATTTGAAAGTCATGCTTTTTTGCCATTTTGGTAAAACTTCATGAACAATAGTAATAGAGGCATAATATAAGTCACAACCAACATTCAAGTCATATTTTCACATTTGAACATAATCAACATATAAACCATTACCTTCACCTTAAGCCTTCACCTCAAGCAACCCTCAAGCTATACCTTGTGCAATGTACGGGTAGCGTCCCATACCACCACCCACACTAAGGTATCACCTTAAGGTCACCAAAAGTGAACTTACCATTCATCATTCTCACCATTACACAATAAAGCATATAAGAGACATAAACATTACATAAGTCATATCATCACATAAGGACCATTACCTAAGACAACTCTACGTCATACTTGTGCAATGTGCAAGTTGCATCTCATATTCCTACGCACACTAAGTACTCTTTTGAAGCCACCATAAGCAAGGCACACTCATATACAATAATCCTAACAAAGAAGTAAATTACAATACAATCCAAGTATAGCATGCATCTTTACACTTAGGCATATAAGCCAACATTCTTCATTACCTTCATTTAGAGGACTTTCATACATTTAGACAAAGATCAAGACCACAATACCTTTAAGAGATTAAATCCACGAAATCCCCTTGAAAAACATGAAGATTTGACCTTGGAAGCTTGAAGTCTTCACCTCCAATGGAGGTTTCTAGAGTGAGAACTTTTGGGAGAGGTGGGTTTTGAATTTGAGTGATTTGGAAGAAAGACTTTAAATAGGTGTTTTAATACTTTTAAAACTCTTCAAATACCTTAATTAACCAATAAAAACCGTCCATACACTTAACTAAACAAAAGGTGAATTTACCAACCCACCCTTGCCTTGGCCGAACCAAGACAGCACACCAGGTGGGAACCACGACCACTAAACCACGGACCGTGGTCTGGTTGACGCCCTGTCCTGGTCAGTCGTAGTTTGTGGTTGAGGCTTGGTTTGGAGGCCCTTGACCTACGGAGGCCATCCACGGGGCGTGGATGGACCTACGGGTATGGTCCCCTTCCGTAGGTCACCAAGTTTTGACAACTCTTTTTCATTTGGGGTTAGGCTAAGGGTCCTCCTCAAGGACCCCTAGGGTGGTCCTTGGGGAGTTGTACTTTGACATTTAACCCCTCAACCATGACTCGGGACAATATTAAACCACCTCAAACCTCATGAGAAAATCACACACTCACTAATTAGGCTCTTGTTTCACTTATTCGTTTTACAGGTCGTTACATTATCCCCCACTTAGAAACATTCATCCTCGAATGATGCTTTAAACACATTAAGGGGTTAACGACATAAGACTAGCAGCCCATCATACATGCAATATTATAAACAACGCACAAAACTAGGAGGAAACATCAACTCCAACTTATACATGTTCAATGCAATACAAGAAAGTAGAAACTACATCTACAAACTCATTATGCATGAAAACTTCATCATTTCTCATTTCATTGGAGGAACTTCCTTCTCCAAATCACATCATGCTCATCATAACATCATTAGGCACATTATACAACTTTGCTCAAAAGCACATTTAGGCATGTTCAACATTTAACCTCATGAAGTATATAAGCAACTCATACTAAATGCACATTAGCATGAGGAACATAATTCATGAAAACACATTTTCTCATTCAAACATAAACTCATTAAGAACATGCATAACATAAGGAGACCATGGAAACACAATATCACACATGAATCAAAAAAACATGTAATAAGTCAAGAAGGAACTCTTTGTCTCAAGCTTGAATAGGCACATAAAGAAAGAGGTAAGGATATCAGAACTCTCAACAACCTTACTACTCAACATACTATCCCCCACTTAGGAGTAAACCCAACTAAGGCTTATCATGAACCTAACATAGGAACCTAAATCAAGGCATTCACAACTTACAAGAAACCATCAACATACCGGTGACTTTAAACTAGGAAGGTTCTCATTAAGCAACTTTTTGCTCACAAACAACCTTACCAATACCACTCAAGGTCTCATATGAGTCTACCACACCGGGTCTAAACTCCTAAAACTTACTACACCTCTTAAGGTGAGAACATTAAGCAAGCCTAACTCATGAACATCAAGGACACTCAAAGGCCTTACCATCTAAGCACATCATCCCCCCTACTTGGAAGTAAGCCTATACAAACTCTTCTAAACTTCACTTCTTTCAATTCTAAGGTTGGAGCAAAACATCACTAAAGCTTCATACTCATCACACATTGGCATTTCTATAACACCACATTTTATCAACTCTTTCGACATACCTCAAAACTTTTCATAGCTAAGTCGGATTCCACCAAAAACACACATAACCATAAAGCAACCCATGCATACTAAAGACGCACCACAAACTATCATCTCAACTCTATCAAGTAACATAGCCATAGTTGGCATCACAACTAACCTTCCTCTCTTACACCTTCTAACATACTTCTTCAAGTGGTCATACACTAAAGACCATCAGATAATGAATAAGAGAGAGACATTGCAGAGTTAAACTCTATGGCACGACTTGAAGAATGAAGAAGTGAGACTTTCTTAACACCAAATAGCCTCATATTCATAATGTGGCGCGTTTCACATTATTCACAAGACTCTACTAGATGTGGTTTAAGACATCCTAAGACCATTACAAAATCTTGTGCTCTGATACCCTATTTGTCACGACCCGAGTCTACACCCTAGAAGCGACACGGCGTACTTGAGCCCAGAGGGGTCTCATACAAGCCTCATAGCATTCTTGAACATAAGAGCATATGAAAATAGAGAAGAGTTAAAAACTTTCATTTACAATCGAAGATATTTTCATTAAAAAAACAAACTGAAGACTTTCTAGACTTTCTAGACTTTGTCTCAAACCATCTAATACTTTGAATACAACATTGGGACTTAGCCCATACAAAAGCTTTAACATAAACTAAAAGACATAAAAGGGAACAAAATTGGGTTTTGTCCTCGAAACTATGATCTTCAAGCATAGAACATCAATATTTCCAAACCCTACACTTTGGTAAAAATGGGGAAGAATGGGGTTAGCACAATTAAGTACTAACTATCGAAGAAATGTAAAAACATGCTTAAAATGGTCATTTATTTGAAAGTCTTGCTTTTATGCCTTTTTTGGTAAAACTTCATGAACAACAGTAATAGAGGCATAATATAAGTTACAACAAACATTCAAGTCATATTTTCACATTTGAACATAATCAACATATAAACCATTACCTTCACCTTAAGCCTTCACCTCAAGTAACCCTCAAGCTATACCTTGTGCAATGTACAGGTAGCGTCCCATACCACCACCCACACTAAGGTGTGGCCTTAACGTCACCAAAAGTGAACTTACCATTCATCATTCTCACCTTTACACAATAAGGCATATAAGAGACATAAACATTACATAAGTCATATCATCACATAAGAACCATTACCTAAGACAACTCTAAGTCATACTTGTGCAATGTGCAAGTAGCATCCCATACTACTACTCACACTAAGTACTTATTTGAAGTCACCATAAACAAGGCACACCCATATACAATAATCATAACAAGGAAGTAACTTATAATACAATACAAGTATAGCATGCATCTTTACACTTAAGCAGATAAGTCAACATTCTTCATTTACTTCATTTAGAAGACTTTGATACATTAGTCATTAAGGCTTAGAGAACTCACTATGACCCTCTCAAAAGCCTACTCGTGCAATGCATGGATGGCATCCCATAGTACCACCCACACTTCATAGAACTCCCCAAGAAACCATAATGCACGTCTCGCATAATGGGAATAAGTGTTTAACCGACATAGACCCTGTGAGGTAGACATAGAATCCGGTGTCATAAAGCCCCACACCATAAAGAGGTGGTCCACTTGCCTAAGGTAGACCGATAAGATTTGCTTGGATGGAATCCACTAGCTAATATCCTATATGCGCACATAGTTATGGGATAGGAAGATGCTCATTGGAACCCTAGCCTAACATTGGGAGAGTTTCCATCTTACTATATCCACTCGGTGCTTAGCCACCGTTCCCATAGAGTATTTCATTCACATTACATTATTATACTAGGGAGGAATGCCATTGCCCTATCGACCCAAGTTACATCATTACAGATGGAAGGAATTCTATTAGCCTATCGATCCATGGTACATTCAACGATAGATCTAGATTCCTCAAGGAAGGAATGCCATAAGCCTATCGATTCATGGTTCTTCATTACATTCTTATACTCATGAAAGGAATGCCATAAGCCTATCGATTCAAGGTACATTGACTCATTAAGAAAGGAATTCCATTAGCTTATCTATTTTAGAGTCTTCATTACACTAGATCATTTATGAAAGGAATGTCTTAAGCCTATCAATTCAAGGTACATTGACTCATTAAGAAATAATGTAATTAGCCTATCGATTCTAGAGTCTTCACTACATTAGATCACTTATAAAAGGAATGACTTAGGCCTATCAATTCATATTCATCAAGTCAAGACACATTCATAACACAAGAGAGGATGCCTAAGCCTACAAACTCAAGTTTCAACAATCAACTATACTTTCATTCATTCAAGAAGAGGATGCATAAGCCTACTAATTCAAGTTACATTATCACATTACTTTTATCTCTACAAGAAATGGATGCACAAGCCTACCAATTCAAGATACATTATCACATTACTTTCATCTATACAAGAAAAGGATGCACAAGCCTACCAATTCAAGAAATACAATTTCCATGAAGTACCCTTATTATTACATCATTAACATTCATAAGTGTCAAATTGAGGATTACCCTTTCAATAATAACACGTTTACCTTCTATACATGATCATCATTCTATCATTGAAATCACATGCATATTCTTCACATCATAATCATACATAGTAATTAAAAACCTCCACCTTTCAAGTGGAGCAATAGCTAAAGAACAATTCTGCTTCACCATGTAATTAGGTCATAACATGCCCTTTCAAGGCCACGATCACAAATCATCAACTCACCAACAATTTACCATAATTAAGGCATATATAATGATACAATTGAATAATCTAAAGCAATTTAGATATATTCCATTCATAAGATTTCATAATCATTAAACTTACTTCATAAAGGCACAATTTACGAATTAAGAGAATTCATGGGTTCATAGAGTATTTTCATCATAAATCAACAATTAAACACTAATACAATCAAAATTTGTCATTAGAAACCATTTGAAAATGTTTGATGATAGAACCCATGAGATTGAGTAAAACCCTAGATTTTCATAACTTGAAATAACTTTGGAATTGGCTCCTTGAATGGAAAATTAGACAGGGATCAAGACCACCATACCTTTAAGAGATGAAATCCACAAAATCCCTTTGAAAAACTTAAAGATTTGAGTGATTTGGAAGAATGACTTTAAAAAGGTGTTTTAATACTTTTAAAACTCTTAAAATACCTTAATTAACCAATAAAAACCGTCCATAAACTTAACTAAACAAAGGGTGAATTTACCAACCCACCCTTGCCTTGGCCGAAACAAGACAGCAAACCAGGTGGGAACCACGACCACCAAACCACGGACCGTGGTCTAGTTGACGCCCCATCCTGGTCAGCCGTGGTTTGTGGCTGAGGCTTGGTTTGGGGGCCCTTGACCTACAGAGGCCATCCATAGGGCGTGGATGGACCTACGGGGCGTGGTCCCCTTCTGTAGGTCACCAAGTTTTGGCAACTCATCTTCATTTGGGGCAGCCTTGCGGTTAGGCTAAGGGTCTTCCTCAAGGACCCCTAGGGTGGTCCTTGGGGAATCGTACCTTGACGTTTAACCCCTAAACACCTCAACCATGACTCGGGACAACATTAAACCACCTCAAATCTCATGACAAACTCACACATTTATTAGTTAGGTTCTAGTTTTACTTATTTGTTTTACAGGTCGTTACATTGAGTCAAGACCTCCCACAAATCTACGCACCCTGTCATGCATCATATCAACAAATGATGGTGCATATCTAGCCAATGAATCAAATCTCAGTCCTTACTCTCAGACACTCATTCTCTCCTGTCGTAGGTTTAGAAAATGGCCCACCCGGCCATCTCTAATCTCTCGAGGCAATTAGTTATCAATGAAAGCTTCTGTAAAGCTATCCCAAGTGGGTAGAGATACATCTTTTCCCCTAGATCTCTCCAAACTTTCATACCGCAATACTGCAACACAACACAATCAAAATGTTGCCAACTCAACTAACTCAGTCATTAAGGCATGCATCACTTTGAAGATCATATAAAGTTGATCAACAAAGTGATGAGGGTCCCCTCTGCGATCTGTCCCTATTAAACTGTGGAGGATTCAAGTCAAGAAATTCACAAACTCTCAAACTTTCGGGCCCCTCAGAAGGTCTGGCAACATCTGGCGCAACTGGCTGGCGTTGTGCAACTACTAACCGTGCTAACATACATATTGCACTCTTGAAATCCCGATTAGATGGAATAGGAGGAACTAGAAGTGGTACTGCTAGTGGAGTCGGGGGTCCTATAGCCCTCAGAGGCTCTTGAAGCGGTGGAGAAGCTATAGTGGGCTAAGAAGATGTCTCCCTCTGGGTCTCACAATGGGCTACCTCCACCTATGGTACCTTGCTGGTACCCTCTCTTTCAGATGTATCTAGCCCCTGGCTAGTTGTGGTCTGTCTAGTGTTAGTCATCTCTATATGCATACAAATATCAATTATAAGCTAGAAACCTCAACCCTTAAGATACCGCGCTATAGCACGAGGTGAGAAAAAGAAGGATCATCATTCAAACATGCCTGGTAGTTTTTTGCTTATTGAATGTTGTGCACAACAGATTTATAAACAAGAATCCACTAGACACGGCTTGCAGACTCCCTAGGATATGACGTTGCTCTGATACCAAGTTTGTCACACCCCAAAATCAAGTGGCACAACTGTGTCCTAATGCCAAAACTCAGGCCTGAGCCGACCCTGCTGAACCATTTGTTACTAGCGCATGGCAGCCATATACAATCAAGAAAACAAACAAGTATATCTCGGCTTAAAATTAAGCCCCCGACCGGCAAGGCCCGTGTCAACAGATCTATAAAAAACACAGCTACTCCCAAGAGTTCATATAAAGAAATAGCCAACTAGCACATAAGTCCTAATTGGGCCATCGAGGCCACAATGATCTCTATACCGAAACAGAAAGAAAGTATATATAGAGACAATACATCAAATAGCTAACAAGCTTCAGCAAATCAACAAACTAGGCCAGCATGGCCATAACGTAGCTATACACCCCACACACTAATCTGCAAGCCTCTAAGAGTAGTAAAGATTAGCAGGACAGGGGCCCATCCTACACGTAAAAATATATATAACAAAAGCTAACAAACCTCTCAACTATGGCAGCTCCGGGGGAAAGGGGCTAGCCAATAAGATAGAAGTCAATCCTGCTACTGAGGAGGTCAATAAAGTCATCTATCAAACCTGCAGGCATGAATGCAGTACCCCCAGGCAATGGGGCATTAGTATGAAATAATGTACCGACCATGAAAGGCAATAGACTATAAGCAGTTATCCTAATATACCGGGAGTAATCTGATAAATAAATAAAGGATAAGATAAGTGTTTTGACCTTCTCCTAAAACTAAACATATAAAAATAATAAAACAACAACCTAACCAAGCCCTGATTAACTCGGCAAGTACAAACAACACACAAGACCACCTACACACTCCCCTATAATCCCAGAAGGTGTCATTTAGTCTATATACCCCTATCGGTAGTCCCCTAGCCCCGTAGGGAGTCACATATCCCTCATAGGCAATAATATAGCCCCGTAGGTGGCACTTAGCTCTCTTAGGCATCAATATAACTTATAGATAACTCATAGCACTCTTAGGCAACAACATGGCCCTATACGCAGCACATAGCCTTCTTAGATGTCAGTATAGCCCTGTAGGTAACTCATAGGACTTCTAGGCATCAATATAGCCCCATAGGCAACTCATAGCCCTTCTAGGCATCAATATAGCCCCGTAGGCAGAACATATCCCTTCTAGGCATATATCACATTCTTGCAGCTAACCACAATAGCCCCAAGGGAAATAATAACAATCTAATAGGCTAAAAGCGAGCAATTTAGCTATAAGAAACCTATATGAATAACATCTATGTCATATCCAACATAGAGACGCTACTAAGTGAATAAAAATTTGGACAAGGGAAGATTATATCCACTCGAGCAGCCAATAATCAATAATAATGGCTACAAGTAGAACAACGATAACAACCCAAGTACATTACTCCTAAGCTTTAAGGAAACATGTCGTAAGAAGGGAATAGACTTAACATACCCTTTTTGCGGAATTCACGTGGCATAACAAATTTTACTCGCAACCCCTCTCTACACTAAAACAAGGCAGGACCATAATCAACACACAAGAATAGAAGATATCACGATAATCCGATAAAAGATATGTATTTCCGTCTTAAATTGCTATTTGTGGCTTATCAAAGCTAGAATCGATGAAACAAGGGTCTTACCTTAATCTTAAGTTCGTAATGCACCTCAAAACTTTATATTAATATGTCCTTGCAGTCCCAACACCAAAGTATGATATGCTACGAAATCGATAAAACAAATTATACCATGATGACGAGCTCAATGCGTAGAACAACTTTCGTTAAGGACTTCAGTCGAGAAAATCTAGAATTTGGTTGATCCTAGAAATGGGTTTTTCTAAGTTTTCAGGTTCTTAACTAAAAAATTAAAGAAAAAGTCGAAGAAGAAGATATATAAAAAGTTCCACCGACCTAGGGCCCTACCTCACGTGTCTGCTTACGCAGTCCCGCAAAACACAAATGTCTCTCTATTCTGAAGTAGTATGAACGAACTGTTTGATACAATAGAAAATAGACTCATAGACTTTCGATTTGATAGGTCATGGTCCCCATAAAACTTTATAGATTAGGAGAAAACCTCCAAGACATTTGACCCAAATTTCAGAGAAACCTTTACAAAGGAACTTACGATAACTTTCACCAACTTTTATTTTTTCACTTACCTAACTTCAAACTTAGGAAACAACCCTTGAACACTTATAATATGATATACCACATCATTCTTAATTTATTACTCATACTCTTTGTATTTCCACAAAGGTACGAGTTAATTTAGACGTTTTGAAAATAGCCCCGGAACTTACGAGACTGGTTTCAGGCGCATCTAGGGCACGCCGTCCAGCCCTCCCCCAGGATATTCCAATGAATTTTTCTTCTCATTTTCTAATCCTAATTCCTCTAGAATCATTTTTTTTTCCTCAAATATTTCTTAGATTCAATTACCCAATACAAGTACACAAGAATCTACTCAAAAACAACCCTCAAACTCATAGATTTATCTCAAGGACTCATCAAACCCATCTTAATTCAAGAACGAAAGCAACACTTCAAGAACACTTATCAAGAACATAAAGTTCTCAATATTTATGGATGGATTTTCAAAAGAAACTCATGATTGGCGTGTGGGTGAACGAACTCAACATTATCAAAACTTGGGGCTCTCAATTGGGGCAAGGGTGCTGACACAGGGGAGGGAATAAGGAAAAAAGTGTTGCTTTTTAAAAAACTTTTGAGATAAAAAATTGATATTTAATGTGTGTGTATATATCTCTCTCTCTCTCTCTCTATATATATATATATATATATATATATGAAAGTATCTAAAGCTAGTAACGAGAAATTATAAGATGTTTGGAATTAGAGATGATAAATCTTCAAAATAGACTTATTGGAGTTAATATTAAAAAAATAGTTTTTGAAAACTGAAAATGTGTCTGAATACTGAAAGAGTTTAAACAATAAATGGTACAAGATTTGTATACCTTTGATTATTGTAGTGGAATGAAATTCACGAACTGAATGATTTGCTCCAAATAGGAAACAAAGATAGTGTTTCACAAACTAAATATTATTTTTGTTGTGTGTCTTCAATTTAAGAAGATTTTCTTATTCTCTTTTGAGTTTTTGTTGTTCTTCTTGTTTTTGTTAAGAGCGTAAAACATCTATTTAGGATAAGGATTTGTTTGCGTTGGAACAGTTACATTAAATGTTACTTCCCTTATTTTATATTAATACTTATCCCTTTTACAGATAATAAGTTCGGGTCGGGTCGGTCCACATGGGAGATCCACGACCCAAAACTTACATCTCCCATTTCGTATATGGTGGACAAGACCCAAGCAAACACAACATCAACTAGACACACAATTAATACGAAAAATGGTTTGTGCGACCTGTGGCATTAATGGCTTAACCTTAAGGTTTTACATGCCCCACATAGAAATATAATCACATGTTGAAGGAATTCACTACTTATATGAGAATACTATTACTCACAATACCTCATACTTCATTCACTACTTCAATAGTTACTTATTCGATCCCTCATCCTCTTAAAGAGGTTAACTCGAGTTCATGTTTAACTTTATACACACAATTACACTCAACACCAATATGGTTAGTGCAATAGCCGGCTTGTGTATATATGTTTATTATTCAATTAATTGTCTTTCCTTTCTACTCAAATCTATTTGTTCCTATTCAATTGATTTCCTAGACATGCACTGGCATTGACAAATCGTTCATGGCTATTAGTAACATGATAAAGTAGCAACATCGATTGAAACGTTAAAAAACAGCAAAAGGTCAAAGGGTATTTAATTGAAAATTCATTTTAATTTTTCGAAGTCTCCCACAATGAAGAAGCAGGGAACATTCTTTCATTGAACCATTGATCGCTTGACACCCGTGGTATGAAACACATGCTACGATGTTTTCACCTTATACTGGTGTATGTGTCTCATTCTTCCGATTATCTAACATCGTACAGACTTTGGTCTAAACACCTCCAAGTGTTTAACCCTAGTTTCTCTCTTCAGTGATCCTTAAATTCATTTTCTTAGAGAAACATTTGTCTGGCTCATGAAACAGGTCAAAATATGGTGGTGAAACTCATCTCTTCACATTCCCCGACGTAAGAGGCGATTGATCATGTGAGAGAGACAATCTCGTAACTTGTTCTACACACTTTATTTCTTACAAATTATCATATGCTTATTATGTTTGAATATAAATCCAATATTATTATATAGAAAAGAATATTATAACGATCAAGTTATTTTACAATACCAAAATATCATCATGTTCTACGCAAACCTAGAGCCTTAACATATTTTTCAAACAAGTCTCTAGAGATGGCCTTCGTAAAAGGATCATCTATTATTTCACGTGTAGGAATGTATTACAATGTTATTTATCCACCTGCCACTATGTCTCTCACAAAGTTATACTTGATGTCAATGTGTTTGGTCTTGCTATGATATTTAGGATCCTTCGTATATGCGATAGTCGCTTGACTATCACAATATAGAATCAAGGGACCCGTGGAATTCTTTGAACTACTCAAATGCTCCAAGAATCTCTTTAACAAAACAGCTTCTTGTACTGCAGACGCACAAGCCACGAATTCAAATTCCATGGTTGAAAGAGTTGTGCAAGTTTGCTTCGTACTTTTCCATGAAATAGCACCACCATTTAGTAAGAAAGCCTAATCGGATGTTGATTTTCTATCATTCCGGTCACCAGCTCAATCAACATCTGTATAACCTCTTATAAGTGTATGATCTATAGTTCCCTTCAAGTATTGCAATATTCTCGCTACTGCTTTCCAATGAACTCTTTCACGATTGGATTGATACCTGCTAACTAGACTCACAGCATAACAAATGTCAGGGTGAGTACACATCATAGCATACATCAAACTCCTGACAACACTAGAATAAGGAACTTGAGACATGTCTTCCTTTTCTTTTTCAGTCTTTGGACACACTCAAGGGTTAAAGATTCACCCCTTGCTATAGGAGTATCCATGGATTTGTAACTATTCATTTCAAAACGTTCCAATATTTTCTTTATCTAAGTTTCTTGAGATAAACTCAAAAATTTCATGGAACGATCTCTTTGGATCTTAACACCCAATATATAGTCAGCTTCACTCATATCTTTCATATCAAACGATTTTGAAATCCATGACTTGAGAATTTTACATACTCCAAATTATTTCCAGCTAATAAAATATCATCTATGTAAAGAGAAAGAATTACAAATATTTTGTTAGACTTTTTCACGTAGATGCAATGGTCTTCATCAATCATGGTGAAATCAAATGACATCACCTCCTTATGAAATCTCATGTACCACTACCTTGAATATTTCTTGAGGCCATAAATTGGTCTTTTCAATTTACAAACTTTCTTTTCTTGACCTTTAACAACAAAACCTACTGGTTGTTCCATGTAGATTTCCTCGTTTAATTCTCCATTGAGAAAAGCGCTCTTCAAATCTACTTGGTGTAATTCTAGATCTAAATGTGTAACAATAGCTAAAAGTAATCGTATGGAGGTAAACTTCAAATTGGTGAAAAAGTTTCCTTATAGTCTATTCCAACTTCTTGAGTTAAACCTTTTGCCACCAATTGTGCTTTGTGTCATTCTATCGACAAATCCGATTTGCATTTAACTTTGAGAATCCATTTATTCCCAATAGCTTTACATTCCTTAGGAAGGTCAACTAGATCCCAAGGTTTATTTTTTTTCATGGACTCTAATTCTTCTTTCATCACTTTTAACCATTCATCTCTTTTAGAGCTCGATAAGGCCTCAGTCACATAATTAGGTTCATCTAATTCTATTGGAGATACCAAGAAAACATAATCCTCCATCTCATAAGAACGTTTAGGTACACCTTTTGTTGTACTCTTACGTATTTGAAGTTCAGATTCCTCTATAGGATTTTGGGATTCATAACTCCCACTTGGACCAGGAATGATTTCTTGATCCATTGAATTATCAAGTATGTCTGACAACATTACTTGATCTTCTAAATTCAACATTTCTTAGAGAAGCTCAACTTCATCTATTTCATCATTTTTGGGAAAATCATTTTCCAGAAATCTGACATCTCATGATACAATTTACGTAATACTTCCATCCTACAGTTCATTGATGAACACATACCCTTTGGAGCGTTCAGAGTACCTTATAAGATACATTTCTTTCCTTTTGGACTTAGTTTACCAAACTCACCAAAGCGATCGTTAATATATGTTGCACAACCCTACAGTCGTAGATCATTCATATTTGTTTTGTGACCAGTCCAAAGTTCATAAGGAGCGGAAGAAATTGATTTTGAAGGCACTTCTGCAGTCGATAAGGCATCTCCCCAGAAAGAGGATAGACAAATTTGCTTGCGCGCCATCATTGATCTTGTAATGTCCAATAATGTTCTATTCCTTCTTTCAACTACACCATTTTGTTGAGGTGTATAATAGTAGTTATTGTTTGATAATACCTTTTTCAGCGCATAATTCTTCAAATTGTTTTGACAAATATTCACGTCCTCAGACAGTTCTTAATGTCTTTATGCTTTTATCTAATTTATTTTCAACTTCATTCATATATCTTTTAAAGCAATCAAGTGCTTCAGATTTATGAGAAATCAAATAGACATAACCAAAGCTCATGAAATCATCAATAAATGTAATGAAGTATGTAGCACCAGACCTTACGTTCACATTCATTGAACCACAAATATCATAATGAATTAATTGAAGCTGAAACTCAGCTCTTTTAGCCTTCCCAAATGGTTTACGCGTAATCTTTCTATCAAGACAATTTTCACAAGTTGGCATATCAATTTTGGTGAAAGAACCTAAATTTACTTCATTTGCAACCCTATTCATTCTATATTTCCCTATGTAACCTAATTTTGCATGTCATTTAATAATATCAATATCATTGTTACTTAAATAACATGTCATTACACAATGGTCAACATAGTAGTCATAAGTTGAAGGATTACAATCTTAAATGATAAAGCGGTCATAACGAAGTCCAAAACCATATAAAGTATTATCTAGAGCTATTCTAACACCATTTCAACTAAAAAACAAATCAAAACCAACGTTTAAAAGAATAGACAAAGATACCAAATTTCGTCGAATCTCTAGAGCATATAAGACGTCATGCAACATCAAGAAACGACCACCACACAAGTCTACTTCACAAGTGCCTATCCCTTTGAATTCTAGCTTTGCACTATTTCTTACGTAGATCAACCTTGATTTAGATGAAAATGGACGGAACTCCATAAACGCTTCTCAATCTCGACTTACGTGGTTGGTGGATCCATAGTCTACAATTTACATAGGATAAGATTCAGCTAGTAAATAAGTTCTAAAAACATGTGTTGCACTTAGAGACGTGTTTAGAAATTCTACCTTTTTCGGCTCAGTACATTCACGAGCCAAATGGCTCAACACTTGCCAATTGTAGCACTTAATTTTGCTCATGTCTCTTTTCTTCATAAATTGTTTTCCTTTCTTGGAATTTGTCTTCTTCTTTTTCTTAGAGGGTCCTTCTCCAGTATCTGTCTTTCCTATTCCTTTTCCAATTTTTCGAACGCTAGAAGCCTAAAGATTTTGTGCCACTTGACTCTGCCACAAAGGCATTAGAAGCAGCTTTAGCAACACCAAGGCGTTCATCTTCAAGTTCAACATGGCATGCAACATCAGAAAAAGTTTTGGTGTTATCACTATGGGTCAAGTTAACCTTCAAATGTTCCTAAATATTGGGAAGAGAACGAATCACTTCTTGAACTTGTTGGTCATCTGAAGGAACATGACCAGCACTCTTGAGTTAAGATATAATGTTTGACATCACCCTAAGGTGTTGTTTAATATTTTGATCATGACGTTTTTAGTAAATTTCAAATTTGATAGTCAACTATCGGAGGCGGGTTACAGACCTACCCCTATGTGTTCCTCGCAGATGTGCCCACATAGCATGAGCAGTAGGGAATTCCTCACATTCATGTATGAGGTCATCAACCACATAACTAAATATTATTCCACGTGCAGTGGAATTAGCTTTTTCAAGCTTTGTAAGCTTCAGATTACTTATGTGTTGTGCAGAATTACCCTCTTCTAGTTGATTCAAAACATGTTTTATTCCTTTCAAAGCATTTTGCTCTTCTAGTACATACTATATTTTACGACACCAGATGTCATATTTGTCACCGTTAAGTTTTTCACCTTTTTTTAAGTCAACAATGATAGTTTTTTGGTCACGCCCCAAACTCAAGGGACGCAACTGGCTCCTAATGCAAAAACTCAGGCCCGAGCCAACTCTGCTGAACCATTTGCTACTAGTACATGACAGCCACATACAATAAAGAAAACAAACAAGTATATCTCGGCTTAAAATTAAGTCCTCGGCCGGCAAGGCCCCTGTCAACAGATCTATAAAAGAAACAGCTATTCCCAAGAGTTCATTTAAATAATAGCCAACTAGCACAAAAGTCCTGATTGGGCCGTCGAGGATACCATGATCTTTATACCGAAACTAAAAATAGGTACATATCAAGACAATACATGAAATGGCTAACAAGCTTAAGTAAACTAACAACCTAGGCCAGCATGGCCATAAAATAGCTATACACCCAAACACACTAGTCTGCAAGTCTCTAAGAGTAGTAAATATTGGCGGGACAGGGCCCCATCCTACCCATAAAAATATATACAACAAAACCCGACAAACCTCCCAACTCTGGCAGCTCCGAAGAAATGGGCTAGCCAATCGGATATAAGGTAATCCTGCTGCTGAGAATGTCTACTAGGTCGTCTATTGCGACCTGCAGGCATGAATGTCGTACCCCCAGACAATGGGGCATCAATACGAACTAATATATCAAGTATGAAAGGCAATAGACTATGAGTAGGTATCCTAATATACTGGGAGTAATCCGATAAATAAATCAAGGATAAGATAAGTGTACTGACCTACTCCTAAATCTAAACATATCAAAAATAATAAAAACCAACCTAACCAAGCCCCCATAGGCTTGGCAAGTACCATACAGGACCACCTACCCAGGCCCCCATAAGCCCTGAAGGTGGTAATCCTTCTATATACCCCTATCGGTAGTCCCGTAGGCAGTCACATATCCCTCTTAGGCAATAATATAGCCCTGTAGGTAGCACATAGATCTCTTAGGCATCAATATAGCTTATAGACAACTCATATCCCTCTTAGGCAACAACATGGCCCTGTAGGCAACACATAGCCTTCTTAGACGTCAATATAGCCCCGTAGGTAACTCATAGCCCTTCTAGACATCAATATACCCCCGTAGCCAAGTCATAGCCCTTCTAGGCATCAATATAGCCTCGTAGGCAGAACATAGCCCTTTTAGGCATAGATCACATTCCTGCAGCTAACCACAATAGCCCCAAGGGCAACAATAACAATCCAATAGGCTAAAAGCGAGCAATTTAGCTATGAGAAACCTATACAAATATCCTTTAAGTCATGCCCAATATAGGGACGCTACTAAATGAATAAGAATCCCGATAAGGGAGAGTTATAACCACTCGAGTAGTCAACAATCGACAATAATGTCTACAAGTATAACAACGATAACAACCCAATTACATTGCTCCAAAGCTTTAAGGAAACATGTCGTAAGAAGGGAATAGCCTTAACATACCTTTTTCGATGAATTCACGTAGCCTAACGACTTTTACACACAACCCCCCTCGATACTATAAGAAGACAGGATCATAATCAACACACAAAAATAGAAGATACCACGATAATCCGATAAAAGATATGTATATCCATCATAAATTGCTATTTGCGGCTTATCAAAGCTAGAGTCGATGAAAGAAAGATATTACCTTGATCTTAAGTTCGTAATACACCTCAAAACCTTAAAATATGTCCAAACCCTTGCTGTCCCAACACCAAAGTATTATATGCCACGAAATCGATAAAATAAATTATACCACGATGGCGAGATCACCGTGTAGAACAACTTTCGTCAAGGACTTAGGTCAAGAAAATCTATAATTTAATTGATCCTAAAAATGAGTTTTCTAAGTTTTCAGATTATTAACTAACTAAAATGAAGAAAATGTCGAAGAAGAATATATATGAAAAGTTCCACCAACCTAGGGCCCCACCTCACGTGCCTGCTTGCGCAGTCTCGCAAAAATTTGAATATCTCTCCATTCTGAAGTCGTATTAATGAAAGGTTTGATGCATTTGAAACTAGACTCATAGACCTTCGATTTTATGGGTCGTGGATCCCATAACACTTTATAGATTGGGAGAAAACCTTTGAGAAATTTTACCCAAATTTCAGTGAAATCTTTATAAAAGAACTTACGATAACTTTCGCCAACTTTATTTTTTCACTTAACTAACTTCAAAACTCGAGATACAACCCTTGAACATTTAAAATATGATATACGACATCATTCATAATTTATTACTCACCCTCTTTGTCTTTCCACGAAGGTACGAGTTAATTTAGACGTTTGAAAACTCGGGGTGTTACATCATTCCCCCCATTGAGACATTCGTCCTCAAATGAAAAATCTGAGTCACGTGGTTAAGTCCTTAGGAGTTTCCAAAATTTAGGCAGAGTATCCTTTGTCAATGTGACTATCTAGGAACTTGAAACGCAGAAATTCTAACCTAGGCATCTCACAAGACGACATAAATAGCTAAGCACTATAGCTCCGCAATAACCATGCGAGCAAAATAAAACAACAACAACCATACTAAGAAGCAACAATATAAAAAATCAGATAGGTATCTTACATCACTGCACTAATATAAACTGATATGCCATCACCCTGGGGTATTAAACAAGTGAGGATATTTCAACCTCATGCCATCCTCACCTTCCTAGGTCACGTCTACTCTATTTTTGTTTCTCCACAATACTTTAACCGAAGCCACCTCTTTGGTCTTCAATTTATGGACATGTCAATCTAATATGGAACTGGAGTTTCCTCGTAGGACAATTCCTCTATGATCTGAACATCCTCAACTGGGACAACCTGAGAAGGGTCTCCGACGCACTTCCGTAGCATCGATACATGGAAAACTGGATGAACACATTCTAGCCCTAAAGGCAATTCTAAATCATAAGCTACTCGTCCTACCCTCTGAAGGATTCGGTACGGTCCAGTGAATCTTGGACTAATCTTGTCTTTTTTGCCAAATCTCATAACACCCTTCAGAGGCGAGACTTTTAAGAATACCCATTCATCGACACAAAACTCTTTTTTCCTTCGAATGGCCCTTTGATTGCTTGAAATATTTTGTGTCCCTCTTGAGACATCAATCTGTATTATTTCATGTCCTCAGAAATATGTCTTACGGCGACTTTCTCTTCTACCTTGTCCCTTTTCTCGACTTTGAGAGCTCCCACTTGGAGTAATTTGAGCATGTTCCCATTCAGCCATATCTGAAATGGGAACAAAATGGAAATATGGTTAATACCATTTAATGCGACAACATATGTCACAAATTTCTCGTAAGAGACAAGGAACTGTTTAAGGAACATAAGGACTAAGCGATTTTATCAAGACCAATTTTAATACACATAATTAAAATCATAATAAAGTCAAAAACAATTGGTCACTATCCTTTATAAAATAAAGAAGATAATACAAAGTCTATATTGCAAAAGGTTTTGACTAGATCCAAAAAAATAAATTTATTACATATATTTCGCATGTCTTGAATAAGAAACTATTTTTTTAATTCCTATCCATTGTACAAGTACAATATTTACTACCTTAAGTAAATAGGAATTGATGTCACATCAGATGACAAAAGAATATTTTTAAATGACTATAAATATCTAGCAAAAAAGAAAGCAACTCACGTTTTTCTTAAAATTTAAGCCTTCCATAGTACTATAATAAATACATGTGTATTGGTCTCCTTATTCTTAAAGGACATTGTATTTAATGTTTTTTCTTTTTTGACTTTTCATTTGACATCTTCCAACAAAAAAATACAAAAAACTAAAAAATAGTACAAGGTCATTTAAAATCCATAACACTTTTTTTTCTTTACTGCTCTAATCTTATTCATTTTTTCATCTTATATTTAGATAAAAAAATACTACAAAAGAATAAAAAGAAGGAAAAACGCTTCATCCACGACAGAGAAAAAAAGCTTTATTCTCTATCCAAAAAAAATAAAAATTGATCATCTTTGATTGTTTCCCCAACAAAAAAAAAAACATTTCATTGTCAGAATACTAAGTTGAAGAATCAAATGTATGTTCTTTGATCTACAATCAAATTCAATTATTTCCTTCTAACATATGAGTTCGACTTAACCATAATTTCAGATAAAAAATATACTGATCTCCATATAAATATTCTTGACACAAGATTTTTTTTATAACACACAATCAATACATAATTTCAATGAATACTACATAATCATTGAGCAATCAACGATGATGCTGATACCAGTGAAAGAATTTAAACAGCATTTGGTACAAGAGTTGTGTACCTTTGATTGTTGCAGCGAAATGAAATTCACGAACTGAATGATTTGGTCCAAATCCTTCTTTGAATCACTAGGAAACAAAGATAGTGTTTCACAAACTAAATGTTCTTTTTGCTGTATGTCTTTAATCTAAGAAGATTTTCTTATTCTCTTTTGAGTTTTTGTTGTTTTTCTTGTTTTCTATTAAGAACGTAAAACATCTATTTAAAATAAGGATATCTTTATGTTGGAATAGTTACGTTAACTATTCCCTCCCTTATCTTAAATTTATACTTATCCCTTTTACAGACAACAAGTTCGGGTCGGGCCAGTCCACATGGGCGATCCACGACCCAAAACTTACATTCATTTGAGTTGAAAAAAGAGTTGAAGTTTCATGAGTTGTTAAAATTTTATTGTAAAACATGTTTTGATCGATTTTCAAATTTAAAAATCTTTTCTCAAAAACTAACCAAAATATTGGTCCAATATATAACCAAATAATACTTTGAAAATTAGTTTGAAAGAAAAAAAAAAGAAAAAATCTTCGTCTAAATAATGCCGTAATACATTATAAGCTTGAGCATATTTTTCCACCTAAATTTTCTAAACAGAAATGGGTAAAATATACTGCTTAACTTTGTGATATAGGACTAATATATTTTTTGTTAAAAATATTGCACATATATTTTCATTGTCTAACAAATATAGCATAATTGTTTTTTTAGCGAGAAACTTATTTACCGAATTTAAAATATATTTAGCTTTTTTAATTAAGAATTATCCATTTTGCTAAGAAGCTTTTTAAAAGTCATATGACGATTGTTTTCTTGTGGGTCAGGTTTGATGGTTAAAAGAAATAGATAGACTTATTCTTTTTAAAGTCAGAAGGACACTTATTAACTAAATAATTTTTTTTGGATACAAATTTTCCTTTTTTGCGTACAGAATCCTATTTATCAAATTAATTTTATTTGACTTATGTTAATCATAAATTTGCTCATGGTCTTAGAAAAAAATAAACCTATTTAATTTTTTTTTAAAATGCACCTGTACCTAATCTACCAAGAAAAAAATTGAAACGTTGCCTTAAAAATAAATCTATTTTTAAAAAATAGACTTATTTTTTCAAAGCGACCTATTATTTTTCAATTAAATATTTTTTTTAATTTGAAAAATAAGTTTCCATCAACTAACAAAGAAAATATGTTTCTTTCTTTTTTAAAATTTGAAGGCTATCAGCCTGCATTATTAAAAAAAACAATGTCGGCCAAACAAATAATTTGATCACAAAAGAGACAACAAATCTAATTAGTAATGACCCTATGAAGGAAAATATTTTATTTATAAACTCAAAAGTTCTATATGTTTCTGTATACACTTATGTATTTTCTATATTTTTTGTTTCTATTGAAAATAACTAGTAACATCCCTATTTATAAAGGTAAAAACCAAATTAAATTAGGACTACGAACTACTCTAACTAACAAATCTTAATTAAACATAAATAAGTAAATACCATAAATAACAAATCCTAATCAACTTAGGATTCCTACTCCATCTTCGAATTATTATTTCCAATATTCTCCCGTAATTCAAAGTTTTATACTCTTGCCTTTTTCTTCTTGTTATTGTTGTTGTATTGGAGTACTTCTCTTCAATCTTCAATTGTTGGAGTACTTCTCTTCAATCTTTCAATTGTTGGAGTACTTCTCTTCAATCTTTCAATTGTTGGAGTACTTATCTTCAATCTTGAATCATTGGAGTACTTCTCTTCAATTCTCATTTTTTTTCTTGGTTGTGTCAGAGCACCTTCTCTCCGACTTCCTAATGTTAGAGCACTTTCTCTCTAACTCACAATATTTTTTTCTTGATTGTGTTGGAGCACTTCTCTCCAACTTCCAAGTGTTAGAGCACTTTCTCTCCAACTCATAATATTTTTTCTTTTTGTTGTGTTGGAGCACTTCTCTCCATCTTCCAAGGTTGATGCCCTTCCCTCCAACGCCTTTTCTTGTTGGTTGTTTTTTTTTTATTTTTTGGTGTTGGAGCACTCTCTCTCCAACTCACGTTGATGTTCTTCCCATCAACTCCTTTTTCTTTTTGGTTGTTTTTGTTTTTGTTTTTTGGTGTTGGAGCACTCTCTCTCCAACTCTCGTTGATGCCCTTCCCATCAACTCCTTTTCTTTTTGTGTTTTTTTTTGTGTTTGAGCACTCTCTGTCCAACTCTCGTTGATGCCCTTTCCATCAACTTCTTTTCCTTTTGTTATTTTTTTTGTTTTTGTTTTTGACTTTCTCTAACTTTTAATTTAGAGAAGAGTTTCTTTCTCTTGCGTTTGGTTTCACTTCTTTAAATCTGCATTATTGTTGTGTAAGTCTTTCCTCCTAGCATGTTTTTTCATGCATATAACATCGTCCAGCCTTTGTCAACATGATCATTGGCTAGACGGTTAGCATAAATGGGTCATAGCTGTCCGCCGGCAGCGAAAACTCTCAGATCTTCTACTAGGATCGTAGAAGCTCTGATACCAATTTGAAGGAAAATATTTTATGTATAAACTCAAAAGTTCTATATGTTTCTGTATATATTTCTGTATTTTCTTTATTTTTTGTGTCTATTGAAATTAACTAGTAACATCTCTATTTATAAAGGTAAAAACCAAATTAATCTAGGACTAGGAACTACTCTAACTAACAAATCCTAATTAAACGTAAATTAGTAAATACCATAAATAACAAGTCATAATCAACTTAGGATTCCTACTCCAACTTTGAATTATTATTTCCAACACCTTACAAAAAGCTACTATCATTGCAAAGTAGAGGAGATTTGACCAATAGAAGAGTTGTTGTGTGAATTTGAACCTAAATTTACTATATATGTTTCATACCAAAATGCATTTCATCTAAACTTGCATCTTAATAATGACTCATGTGGCATTGTTGTATTTCTTATATCTTAAATCCTCTATTTTGACATTTTCAGATTCTGAGATTCGGACATTGATTTTTAACTTTTGTTGGCATTTTCTATAATATAGAATATATAATAATTGTGAATCTATAGAATTAAAAGTATGATTAGTAAAACAAATAGCAATTATATTGATGAGTGGTAGATTTACACTCAATTGAGGCCTATTTAGCTCAATAACTACTGTCCAATGCCTAATTATGTCTTATTCTAATGATAATTTTGTTATTTACAGCTATGAAGGATAAAGGACAACGCAAGGATGAATGTTTTAAAAAATGGTCAAAAATATGAAAAGTATAACCTCTATATTGTTGATCGCCTAGCAAGAAGGGCGGATCGCCCAATGAGTATGACTTCACCCAAATTGATAATGCACAACAGTTGAATTAATTGAGGCAGGTTACCAAACTCCATCAAAAAGGTGACTCACTGAAGGAGAAAGGCGAACGTGTTGACTATCGCCGAAGGTGACAGAACAAGGAGAAAAATTGAAGTCTTGAAAGGAGAAAAAATGTGGTATTCGGCGATACGCCCAATGTGAAAGGTAGAGTTGAACAAGCTTGTCGATAGATTTGGTGTGAAAGGGTTATGAGTTGCCTACGGGGTTATATTGATGCCTAGAAGGGTTATGAGTTGCCTACAGGGCTATATTGACGCCTAAGAAGGCTATGTGCTTCCTACAGGGCCATGTTGTTGTCTAAGAGGGCTATGAGTTATCTATAAGCTATGTTGATACCTACGAGAGCTATGTGCTGCCTACGGGGCTATATTAATGCCTAAGAGGGCTATGTGACTGCCTACAAGGTTTGGGGACTACCGATAGGGGTATATAGGCAGATTGTACCTGCCGAGCTTATGGGGTCTTGGTTAGGTTGTTGTTTTATTATTTTTGATAAGTTTAGATTTAGGAGCAGGTCAGTACACTTATCTTATCCTTGATTTATTTATCACATTATTCCAGTATATCAGGATACATTATCATAGTCTATTGCCTTACATACTCTGTACATTATTTTGTATTGATGCCCCATTGCCTTGGTGGCGCTGCATTCATGCATGTAAGTCCTGACAGACAACCGAGTAGACCTACTCAGCAACAGAATTGACTTTTATCCGGTTGGCTAGACCCTTTCCTCCGGAACTGCCAGAGTTGGGAGGTTTGTTACCTTTTGTTGTATATAAATTTATGGGTAGGCTAGGGCCCTGTCCCGCTAATCTTTACAACCCTTAGAGGCTTGCAGACTAGTGTGTGGGGTGTATAGCTACGTTATGGCCATAGTGGCCTATGTTGTTGGTTTACTGAAGATTGTGAGTTGTTTGATGTATTGTATTGATATATACCTGGTTTTAGTTTTGGTATAGATATCATGGTGGCCACAACGGCCCAATCAGGACTTCTATGCTAGTTGGCTATTTATTTATATGATCTCCTTGGAGTAGTTGTTTCTTTTATAGATCAGTTGACAGGGGTCTTGCCGGACAAAGATTGTTAAGTTGTGATATACTTGTTTGTTTCCATGATTGCGTGTTGCTGTCATGCACTAGTAGAAAATGGTTCAGCAGGGTTGGCTCGGGCCTGTGTTTTGGCATTAGGAGCCAGTTCCGCCCCTTGAGTTTGGGGCGTGACAAACTTGGTATCAGAGCAACGTTGTATCCTAGGGAGTTTTAAAGCCATGTCTAGTAGAGTCTTGTTTATAAATGTGTTGTGCACCACATCCGATAAGCAAGAAGCTACCGGGCATGTTAGAATGACTATCCTTCTTTTGCTCACCTCGTTCTATAGAGCGATGTCTTAAGGGTTGAGGTTTCTGGCTTATAATTGATAGTTGTATACAGATAGAGATGACTGACACTAGACAGACCACAACTAGCAAGGGGCTAGATACAACTGCAAGTGAGGGTACCGACAAGGTACCACAGGTAGAGGTAGCCCATTGCGAGACCCAAGGGGAGACATATTCTCAGCCCCTTATAGCTTCTCCACAGCTTCAGGAGCCTCTGAGGGCTACAGGACTTCCGACTCCACCAACAGTACTACCTCTAGTTCCTTCTATTCCATCTGATCAGGATTTCAAGAGTGCAGTATATATGTTAGCATAGTTAGTAGCTGCACAGTGCCATCAAGTTGCGCTAGATGTTGCTGGACCTTCTGAAGGGCCCGGTAGTTCGAGAGTTCGTGAATTTCTTGCCTTGAATCCTCCACAGTTTATAGGGACAGATCTTAGAGAAGACCCTCAGCACTTTGTTGATCAGCTTCATAGGATCTTCAGAGTCATGCATGCCTCAGCGACTGAGTCAGTTGAGTTAGCAGCATTTCGATTGCATGATGTTGTAGTGTGGTATGAAAGTTGGGAGAGATCTAGGGGAAAAGATACATCTCTACCCACTTTGGATAGCTTTACAGAAGCTTTCATAGATCACTATTTGCCTCGAGAGATTAGGGATGGTCGGGTGCACCAGTTTCTGAACCTCCAACAGGGTGGCATGATTTGATTCATTGGCTAGATATGCACTAGCATTTGTTGATACGATGCATGACAGGGTGAGTAGATTTGTGGGAGGGCTTGATTCAGACTATATCGAGGCTTGTTCTACCGCTGGGCTAAATGATAATATGGATATCTCACGGATTCAGGCCTTCGCACAGGGCATTGAGGATTGCTGACATCTACAGTATACGAGTGAGAGGGTCGAGACAGAGAGACAGAAGAGGGCTTGGCCCGTTGGTTCGCATGGAGATTTTCAGGGTGGTCCCAGACCCCGATATTATATTAGGCCACCTAGACCTCCACCACAGCAGTTCCAGGGTAGTATATTTGATCATCAGGAACAGTCAGGCCCAGGTGAGGGTTCACGAGCATCAGGCTCGCAGCAGCAGAGGGGTTCAGGCCAGGCTAGGACATCCCCGCCGCGTTATGCTACTTGCGGTAGGATGTATTTAGGGAGGTGGAGACAGGGTTCCACAAGTTCTTATTCTTGTGGACAGGAGGGGAATAGATGGAGAAACTGCCCTACCATAGGTTAGGGTGGTATAGATCAGTCGACCAGTTCAGCAGTAGGTTTCTCCTCATCAATACAGTCTACATGTAGTGGACCCCAGACTTCAACACGTAGGAGTAGAGGCGGAGGCAGAGAGGGAGCATCTATTTCTGGTAGTGGACAGAACTGTACATATTCATTAACCGGCTGACAGGACTCAGAGTCATCACCAGATGTTGTGACAGGTACGTTGATTATTTGCTCCCATTGTGTTTAGGCTTTGATAGATCCTGGATCTACTTTGTCTTATGTTACTCCATTTATTGCGGGGAGGTTATGTATTGTAGCAGAGTCATTAGATCAACCCTTTATTGTATCTACACCAGTTGGTGAGTCTATTTTTACCAGGAGAGTCTATCGAGGTTGCACGGTAGAAATTATCGATTGTCAGACCTCTGTAGATCTCGTAGAGTTAGAGATGGTCGATTTCGACGTCATTATGGGTATGGACTAGTTAGCGTCTTGTTATGCTAATGTTGAGTGCCGGTCAAAGATTGTTAGATTCCACTTTCCAGGAGAGGCAGTTCGGGAATGGAACGGCGATACAGCTACGCAGAAAGGTAGGTTTATTTCCTTTCTTAAGGCAAGGAGGATGATTACCAAGGGTTGTATTTATCATCTTGTTCACGTTCATGATATATATGCAGAACCACCGATTCTTCAGTCTATTCCGGTAGTTAATGAGTTTCTAGATGTATTTCCAGACGAACTCCCTGGTATCCCTCCAGAATAGAAAATTGATTTTGCTATCGATATGCTACCAAGTACACAACCCATATTTATCCCTCCTTATAGAATGGCTCCTGCTGAGCTAAAGGAGTTGAAGGATCAGCTGAAAGACTTACTGGATAAAGGCTTTCTTAGTCCTAGTGCTTCACCATGGGGTACACCAGTGTTGTTCGTAAGGAAGAAAGATGGCTCACTAAGAATGTGTATCGATTACCGACAGTTGAATAAGGCAACTATAAAGAATAACTATCCCCTTCCTAGGATAGATGACTTGTTTGATCAGTTACAAGGTGTTAAGTGTTTCTCAAAGATTGATTTAAGATCAGGGTACCACCATATACGAGTTTAGGAGAAAGACGTTCCAAAGACAGCTTTTAGAACTAGATATGGACACTTTGAGTTCTTGGTAATGTCTTTTGGATTAACTAATGCCCTAGCAGTGTTCATGGACCTGATGAATAGTATATTCAGGTCGTATCTAGACTTGTTTGTGATTGTATTTATTGATGATATTTTGGTGTATTCACGTTCAAAGGATGAGCATGCAAATCATCTGTGAGCAGTCCTTCAGGTTCTTCGAGACCGAGAACTTTATGCAAAGTTTTCTAAGTGCAAGTTCTGGTTGGACTCTGTAGCTTTCTTAGACCATATTGTATCAGATGCATGTATTACGGTTGATACACAAAAGATTGAGACCGTAAAGACTTGGCCCAGACCTATGACTCCGACTAAGGTTCGTAGTTTCTTAGGGTTAGCTGGGTACTACAGAAGGTTTGTAGAGGGGTTTTCTTCAATTTCAGCCCCATTAACGAAGCTGACTCAAAAAGCAGCTAAGTTCCAGTGGACTGAGGCTTGCGAGCATAGTTTCCAGGAGCTGAAGGACAGGTTGACATCAGCGCCAGTTCTTACATTGCCAGACGGTTCAGAAGACTATGCGGTGTATTGTGAGGCTTCTGGTGTTGGGTTGGGATGTGTTCTAATGCAACATGGTAAGGTTATCGCATATCCCTCAAGGCAGTTGAGAAAGCATGAGAAGAACTATCCGACCCACGATTTAGAGTTGGCTGCAGTTGTGCATGCGCTAAAGATCTGGAGACACTATTTGTATGGCATTCATGTTGACATCTTCATAGATCATAAAAGCCTTCAATGTATCTTTAGACATAAGGAGTTAAATCTCCAACAACGTCGATGGCTTGAGTTATTGAAAGACTACGACGTGGACATTTATATCATCCAGGAAAGGCTAATATGGTAGTTGAAGTCCCTCAGTCGAAGATCTATGGGTAGTTTATCATATTTAGATGTTGAGAAGTGTGAGCTAGCGCGAGAGCTTCATCAATTAGCTAGCTTGGGAGTCAGATTGTTAGAGGCAGAAGATAGTGGGGTAACAATTCAGGACACAGCCGTATCATCTCTAGTTGTAGAAGTAAAATCATGGCAACAAGAGGATTCTAGCTTATAGCAGCTCAGAGCCAAGGCTCAGAATCAACAGACTTTAGTATTTGATAAAGCAGGAGATGGAGTCCTTAGATATAGTGGTCGATTGTGTGTTCCGAATATTGCAGGGCTTCCGCATCGGATTATGGAAGAGGCACATCATTCACGTTATTCTATTCACCCTGGTTCGATGAAAATGTACCATAATATTAAAGAGATCTATTGGTTGCACGGGATGAAGAAGGGCGTTGCTGAGTTTGTGGCACAATGTCCTAACCGCCAACGGGTGAAGGTTGAGCACCAAAAGCCCGTTGGGCTAGTTCAGGGGATAGCCATTCCTTTGTGGAAGTGGGAAGCAATTAATATGGATTTTATTACAGGGTTACCTCGATCGTGTCGCAAGTTTGACTTTATTTGGGTAACTATTTATAGACTAACAAAATCAGTACACTTCTTATCAGCCAGGGATACTTTTATGGCCGAAGACTATGCAGGGCTCTATATTAGGGAGATTTTTAGGCTACACGGTGTCCCAATATCTATTATATCTGATAGAGGAGTACAATTCACAGCCAATTTCTGGAAGTCCTTCCAGAAAGGACTGGGGACACAGGTTAATCTTAGTACAACCTTTCACCCTCAGATAGATGGCCAGGCTGAACGCACAATTTTGACACTCAAATGTATGTTACGGGCGTGCGCGCTAGACTTCAAGGGAAGTTGGGATGACCACTTGCCTCTTATAGAGTTCGCATACAATAATATTTATCATTCCAACATCGGGATGACACCTTATGAGGCTTTGTATGGGCAAAAATGTAGATCCCCAATTGGATGGTTCGAGGTAGGTGAGTCAGGGTTGATTGGACCCGACTTAGTACAACAGACAGTGGAGCAAGTTAAGCTCATTCGGGAGAGGTTGCTAACAGCTCAAAGCCGACAGAAGTCATACTCAGATGTGCAACGAAGGTACTTAGAGTTTTGTGTGGATGACTTGGTATTCTTAAAAGTCTCGCCTATGAAGGGTGTTATGTGATTTGGCAAAAAGGGAAAGCTTAGTCCAAGATTCATTGGGCCATACCGGATCCTTCGAAGGATAGAACGAGTGGCTTATGAGTTAGAATTGCCATCGGGGCTAAAATCTGTTCATCCAATTTTCCATGTATCGATGCTACGAAAGTGCGTAGGAGACCATTCTCGTATTGTCCCAGTTGAGGATGTTAAGATCACAAAGGATTGTCCTACGAGGAAACACCAGTTGCCATTTTAGATCGGCAAGTCTGTAAATTGATGACTAAAGAGGTGGCTTCGGTTAAAGTATTATGGAGAAACAAGAATAGAGAAGAGGTGACCTGGGAAGCTGAGGATGGCATGAGGTCAAAATATCCTCAATGTTTCATACCCTGGTGATGGCATATCAGTTTATATTAAGGCAGTAAGGTAAGATACCTATTTGATTTATATATATATATATATATATATATATATATATACTATTTCTTATTATTATTGTGGTTGTCGTTGTATAT
>JAJOOH010007924.1:0-38339 GCA_029582605.1 Solanum gracilifrons
TATATATATTTTATTTTATTTTTATTTTTTTTTATATGGAATGGATATAGAATATGGTATACAAAATGGTTTACATTAATTTTTATACCACGTTATATATAAAAATATATTAGTCTATGAATTGTGTAAAAAATATGGTATACAAACTCATGGACGTAGTTTTTCGGTTCCAAATTTTGTACAAACATGTCTTAGTATTATATCATTTATGTATAAAATATTATTATATAAATTGATTTAGTTAATGGAGTGAGTCAATTATGTAATAGAGTTTTGAAAAAATATGAGAGAGAATGACGGCATGTGTACTACTCTAGGATTTATGAATTTTCATTGAGAGAATATGGAGGAGACAAAAACGTAGGAGAAATTTATGGAATGAATACCAACTAATTGAGAAGAAATTTGGAGATTGATATTCTGTTAGTTTCAAAACTTTATGTTTATGGAAAACATAATTGATTTATCAATGAGATTAAAATTTTATTAACAAGATTAAAAAATTATTAATTACATTTTTTTGTTTTTTTAATTGATTTATTATTTTGTTGGATTTTAATAAAAATCACTAACTAAAGATGGACTAGTTGGTAAAATACCAACTGATTCTAATACATTAGTAATTTACAAACCACAAAATTGATCCGTTGGTAAAAATTTCTAACCGATTTAGCAATTGTTCGCAAGTTACCAAGTTACCAACGTATATCTAATTAGTTGGAAAAATTAGCTACAAAATCCATTTGTTGGCAAATACTTAGTTAGTAATTCGTTGGTAATCCGTTAATAAACTATACTCTTTTTTTCACTATATTTACCAACCGATATATATTCAGTTAGTAATATTACCAACGAAAGGTGTTTGTTGGTAGTATTTTTATTGATAATCCATTAGTAGAAAGTTGCTAAATTAGGCGCCATTTTTCCCTCCATATTTACCAACTAAATTATTTAGTTAGTAAAATTTCGGTCGGTAAATAAATGGGGGTACTAGGACATCATAGCAATCAACTTTGCCCTCCCAAGTAGCACCCTCAACTAACTGAGTCATCCAAAGAACTTTCACGGAAGCAACTTCTTTGTTTCTCAACTTACGGACTTGACAATCTAGATTCTCAACCGGAACTTCTTCATAAGAGAGGCTTTCCTTCACGCAAACACTTTCTAGTAGCACAACTAAATTAGGATCACTAATACACTTCTTCAGAAAGGAAACATGGAATATGGGATACACGTTCTAAATCTGAAAAAAAATCCAGCTCATAGGTCATCTTATCGAAATGCCTTAAAAATTGATATGGGCCTACATAGCAAGGAATGATCTTCCATTTCTTACTAAATCTCATCACACCCTTCATGGATGAAATTTTCAAATAAATCCAATCATCAACATCGAATTCAGGATTCCTTCTCCTCACATATGCATTAGTTTCTGTCGACTATGAGCCCTTCTCAATCTATCCCTTATGAGTCAAACCTTTTCCATCACCTCATGATCTAAATCGGGCCCTATCAAAGAGACCTCACCAAATTTGAACCAACCAATAGGTCATCTACACCTCATACCTTAGAAGTCCTCAAATAGAGCCATCTAAGTACTCACATGATAACTATTATTACTAGAAAACTATTACACTTTAAATTCGATCACACAAACTCTGAACATATCCTCCAAAATCTGAATAGTTTGCTCAGCTTGACCATCGGTCTGAGGGAGAAAAATTGTGCTGAGATTAACTTGTACCAAGTTCTTCTAAAACGATCTCCAATACTGAGAAGTACTGGGTATGTCGGTCTGAAATTATAGATAAGGGTACTCCGTGCAACTTAACCATCTCCCGAATATAGAGTCTATCATAGTCTTTGGCTGAATAAATGACTTGACGAGAAGAAAATGTGTTGACTTAGTCATTCTGTCTACAACAATCCAAATAGAATCATGTCGTCGACGAGTCCGAGGTAAATCTGTAATGAATTCGAATCTTCCCACTTCCAAATAGGAATGCTAATATCTTGAGTCATACTTCCTGGGTTTTTATGTTCAACTTTCACTTATTTACAATTTGGACACTTAGACACAAATTCCAAAATTTCCCTTTTCATCTCATTCCACCAATTAATTTTCCTTAAATCACGATATATCTTAGTGGCTACTAGGTGAATGGAATACCTAGAACTGTGAGCTGCTAATAAAATCTTATGCCTCAACTCATTAACATTCGGAATACATAAGCGACCTTGATAGATAAATATACCATATCCCCCTTAGGATAAAGCCTCAATAGTTTTTGGGAAACTGCCTTCTTCAATTCAACTAAAGTCGAATCATTGTCTTGTTCTACCTTTACACCTGACATATGAGACAATTTTGAACAATTTTTCACAATAATACCACCATCTTCTAAAATGATAAGGTACACTCATGCAGAAGTTCACATAAAAACCAAAATAGGCCCCATAAGCTCAACATGTACATAAAATAGCTATATCTACTAAGAACAAGTCACGATGAGTCCAAAGTCATAGAAAGCATAGCCTCAACCTCAAACTGTGGATAGCCTCCGATGTAACCAATAAGAGTTTCGCATAGATAAGGAGTGTAGAGTTTGGACCTCGAACCACAGATAACCTCCAAAGAGTAATAAGTTGTAACTAATGTGTATTAACTCTGAAGGGGGATAAAGAGCAGCATGGTCAGACCTTAAGTCTACAAATATAATGTTTTCCAAAGGATCACATATTAACTCATCATCGTAGAACCACCGTGCAACAACATCCACACTCTGATAGTCAACATAAAACTCCAAGCTCGAACCATCTCTATTCTCTAGGTGCCAAGCGAAGCCCAAAATCCCAACCACAACTCACGAGGCCATTTAAAGATGAAGAATAGATAGAAGGTCATAAAAGATGAGACAAAGCCTAATCAAAGGTTGTTTCTATCAGAACCATATCTGCTACAAGGAGCTAAATAGTCTAAAACAACGTCAGAACAGATATAAGGCCAAACGACTCCAATATCACAAATCTAAGGCAACACTAGTCTAAGCCTAGACTAAGACCAACAATAGTCAAATCCAACAAGAACAAGAACAATGTAAGGATGATCACTATTTGCAACAAATATGCTTATAATCCCAAAAGCCCTAATATAAGCATAAAATATAAATTCTAAGTAAGCTAGCATGAACAACAAGGTTCCCGCCTCTAATTCACACAAATAAACATTTTGTTACATAATCAAGCTTAATCTAAGGGATGGGAGGTCGTAGCCTACCTTAAGGATGACCATGCCCGTTCTAAATAACGTCTTTAGATTTTTTTTCCTTCCGAATGGCCTCCAAACACTGCCACACTATCAAATATAAAATCATAACGTTAATTTGGTCATTTAGACGATATATTCATTTAAATTAGAGACAAATCAAAAATGGAGTTAAAAGAGTGAATGTATGACCCGTGTTGGAAATTCTTGAATTGACACTCTCAAAAGGTCCTAATCAATTCCCCTAAATTGTGTTCGAAAATGGAACACAATTTAGGGCTCCAAACAATGTAATCAACCATCATGTAATAATTCAACGTTTAAAGAACACCAAATAGGCCAATGAAGCCACTAAATACTAAGTTTAACCTCAACCAAAGCCTCTCTGACACTCCTTGAGTATTCACCCACGTAGCCCTGAATATTCCAGATGCATTAAGCTTGAAATCACCGAATTCAGAGTTAGAATGAGGGAGAAATCACCAATTCAATATTTGGAATAAGAGTTGAACTGGTTGGGTCTTGGCTTTATTTAAAAGGTAAGACCGATTAACCGTTTGCAAATACGACTAGAAAGACCCACAAATGCAGAGGATCGATAGGATTACCCTTTGTGAATGTGGAGTAAAGCCCGTGAATGCAATGGCAATGAAAATTGGGGGTCATGAAAGTGGCAAGGCCCTGCGATCGTGGATGATTACCAGCCTAGACCATTGCGAATGTGGAAGGGGCCCATAATTGTCATGACCAGATCCACTGGTCTTTGTGTGTTACGCCTCGAGCCTACACCATAGACGTGGCTGCCACTTGCTTATCCCCAAGCGAACCCTTGGCTTGGCTGACTATATGGCTGGGAATAAAATACCAAAAACCAAATTATCGCGCCGAACCAAATTTTTTGGTTATTTCTTATTTGGTAATTCGATATTGATTATGGTATATGGGAGTAAAATTTTGGAGTTATGGTATTCAGGTTCGAGTTTGGTATGAGACATTAGTACCATTTGGTACTCGGTATTTCCCGAATACCTAGTTATTTACTTAATGAAGGTCATATATCAGCATATCCATTACTCATTAGCACAAGTCTAAAGAGAAAGTTAAAAAATAAGCATGCATAATCCAAATACATGTCTTTTAGCTGTATCAATTTGCTTTCCTTGATGTCTTCTTACTTGTTGATCTTCTATTATATCGTGCGTCAACATAAAAAAAAAGAAATGACTGGAGAAATAGTATTAACTTTGTAATACAATTGACTATAACTTCAATACGGTACTACCGAATACAGTACCAAACCAAATTTTAACTTACCGTTTCCCGATTACCAAATAAAAATTGAAAAGTTTGGTATTCGATATCTACTTTTAACTATCAATTACAGAATTACCAAACCTGAAGTTTGAGAAACCTGAACCGATTACTGAATGCCCACCCCCTGACTACTTAATGGAAGACTAACTCAAGCGGATTTAGGTTTTAAAACTGAATTTAAATTCAAAAGTTTCAAAACATCTCAAACTCAAACTATCTCAAAATAGTATACTCAAAATTTGTCTGAAAATATTGTGAAAACAATGAGAGTTTGCCAAAATAGTTCAAAGAAAATACTGAAAGAAAATCAACACTAACTATTTATAGAGCTTGTATAGTTCAACATGGATGTCGGGATAAGACCCATGACAACTCAAAACTCCTAAACTAAAACACAAAAGTGAAGTCCTATGGAATGCAAGGAAGGCTCACCAAAGCTAGTATGAAGTCCAAAGTGATCTCAACAGAGAACCTTTTAATGATCCTAAACACCTATATTTGCATCATGAAAAGATGCAGCTCGAATGAACGAGTATGTAATATAGCCGAAGAAAAATGACTTAATGAAAGGGCAAATAGATATAAATATATACTTAACTGAATGTAAGAAATAAAGGAGTGAAATCATTTTAACTTTACAAATACTTACTCACCTTTGAACTCACCATATTAAGTGATATGATAAAAATACACGTTTAACTCTATTTAGGAGATTCTCTAACCAACAACCAACACTATGAGAGACGTGATGATACATCATCTCACCCACGCTGCCATAACTTTCCTATAACTTGCTGGGATATAGAACATTTTAGCTAAGTAGATCCACCAAAGCTCTGATTGAAAGCAATAAGGAGTCACCTAAAAAGTATGATCCCTTAGTCATGTTGGCTACATGGTTTATGAGGAATGTGAATTGCCTGAACTCATCCCCATATCGAGGCTCAATACTACTCCCAATAAATCTATACTCATACTCAAATGTATAAAACATATTTTTTCTCAATTTGAGGTAATTGCTCAAAATATCCTCTTAAAAGAGGTAAGTGCTCAGAAATACCTCTGTACTCATACTATCTTTTAAAAACCAAAATTTATCGTTTCTTAATGTAAAAAAAGTGATACATTGGGAATACTTATTTCCTTATACGCTTACTCAAATTATGTTTAAAACTCTTTCTCAAAATTCATCTTTGCTTTCTCAAATAATCAGTTCAAGACAAAAATGGTTGCTTTAAAAGATTCTCAAAAACTATAACTCAAAATAGGGTTCATGCTAAAATATAGACATGAATAAATCAACTCAAGGATCTCAATAACAATAGAGATAACTCAATACTCAGAAATCAAGAACTTAGATCTCAATTATACTACTCATTTCAAGAATACTCAAAATCCACAATAAAACCATAAATTTCTCTTTTAATGAATTTAGATAGATGTAGGGCATGAGGTCGAAGTCAGTCCATCATAGTGATAGCCTTACATACTTGGAAGAACAAAGTTCTTGAAGAAGTTTGAAGAAGAACTTGATTGGAAGACTTGAAAACATAGATTTTATCTTTTTTGCGATTTTTCTTGGAGATGGAGAGTGGATTCGAATATTGGATTGATACCTTAGGATTCTTGAAGTGAATCTTGAACTTTGAGTCTTTAGATCTTGAGAAATTGGATAAATCCTTTCTTGGAGTTCTTAATCTTTGGAAGAATGAGAATTGGAGATTTTGAGAGTTGCTATACATATAATAATGGTATTAAGTCGTAATATGGAGTTAGGGAAGTTGATTGAGGGTAAAAGATCAAGTATACCCTTCTAGAAATATAAGAGGACCATAAAAATCAAAGAGAACAACCTTTTAATGAATCCCATAAAGCAAATAGGCGATTTGTAGCCCCTCTTGCCAATAATACTCAGTGAATCGCCCATAGGGACTTTAGATCGCCCAAATAGATAGAAACTTAAGGTTTTCAAGACATTTGGGTGAGCTTATTCGGCGATTCGCCAACCCATTAGGCGGATCGCCGATTGAGCAGGTGAGTTTGCCAAATTTTCCAGCCAGGGTGTGTTTCAGTAAAATGACTATAACTTTTTACTCATAATTTAAACTTAGGAAAACTTGGTGGTTTTTGAAAGAAGACTCATAGACCTCTAATTTGATAGGTTATAGAAAATGTTATTCATTATACGCTAAGAAATATGAGCGTTTGAAGTTGATCTTTATATGAACTCAACGAGAACTTAGCTAACTTAAATGCTTTGAACTTGGCTTGCTGTTTGAGGTCTCTTATGACCCTAGATCACTTTAGATACTCTTGATACACTAGGTAAAGGACCTTATAACACATAATCAAGTAGGAAATTACACGGTTCAACCTCATATACTTATGATGAATAATCCAGATTTTAAGGGTAGAGTTTCGAGGACTTAATGCCCACTAATGCGGTCAACTACCTGCAAATGCGAAAGATAAAAATTGCCTGCACTAGTTCACACATATCAGATAGCTATGGCAGGTTCAAAATCTTTGTCAGTGTGCTTGAGATTTGTTTGAAACCATGTGCACACAAACAATATATATTTTCCTACTAAGTTTGATATTCCAAACTCAACAGAGTAGTCAAAACATCCATTCCAGTTTGTCTGGACCAAAAGTATGTCCCATGCCCAAACTCTAATTTAGACCAAAATTTACAAGGGGACTCAGAATTAGCCCATGATCTTTAGAATATGCACAAAGGGTCTTTATAAAACAAACTCAACATTTTGAAACTTACTACACTGATGGAATTCTCATTCGAGCATATTTACCAAAACTGTTGACCGAGGTCAAACTTGGCCAAAGCTTAAAAGTTAAAATACCTAATCTTACAAACTAACATCGAAAGCCTCAGTATGTGTGCCAACCATGCCACTAGTCTAAAATGATCCTTGCAGAGCTGATATGATTGCTATAATTGCATTCCAAGGCCATCTTCCCGAACTTTTGATTGAATTCAACCATTCTAACTTCAAATGCTCAAACACATAAATTTGCATAAAAACCAAACAGACGACCAGGTGACCAAGCTATCAGTCCTTACAAGTCATAAATAACTTGTGGTTGCTATAGGAATGCCCAAAATGATAAAAAGAAGGCATTATAATAGAAATGACCTGGAGGGTCAATACAACATCCACTACTCAGAAGAACTTTTGTCAGCAAAAAAAGAGTCAAGAAGTACATGAAGGCTTAAATAAACCAGGAAAATTCTCTCGCATCTCATGCTCAATCTCACAGGTAGCATGCTAAACTAGATGATGCTTCTAATGGACCTTCACCACAGGAATGGCTCTCGAATGCAACCGTCTCATATCTCTGGCTAGAATAGCAACTGCTCCTTCACAAAGGTCAAATGATCATCCAACTCAACCACATATTACTAGAGCACATGTGACTAATTAGGAACATACAAGTGCAATATAGAAACATGAAAATTTGTGTGAATAGCTGAAAATGGTGGAGGTTAGGGCTATCACAAACTATCTAGAGGATCTCAAATGGCTCAATATACCTAGGGCTAAGCTTGCCCCACCTCCCACATCTTATCACACCCTTCATGAGTGGCACATAGAGGAATACTCGATCACCAACTAAAAACCTCAAAGGAGGATGCATACAATCAACAAAACTATAGTGTCTACTGTCTTAAGACTATCTTAAATCACCTGCACCTAATCCAGGGCCTCCTAAAGCAAATCAGTAACATGTAGCAAATCAGTATCATGTGGCCTAGGCTTTGTAGACTAAAACAAACTAACTGGAGAGAGGTAATATCTACCATACAATCCCTCGAACAAGGAAATATGAATACTAGAGTGGTAGTTATTATTGTACACAAACTCCATTAAAGGAAACGACTATATCCTCCAAACTCCAAAGCAGAGGACCACAACATATCCTCAAAAAATTAAATAGCACACTCCAACTGGCCATTGATGTGTGCATGTAAAGTCATTCTAATGTCTACACAAGTTCCCAACTCCTCATGAAAAGTCCTCCAAAAGTAAGAAGTGAACTTAGAACCCCGTTCTTAGATAATAGACACACAAACCATTTCCCAAATATAGATACGAGCCAAACTATTGGTACTAAATGAAGATTGAATAGGGAGAAAGTTTGCTGACTAGGTCAATCAATCAATGATGACCCAAATATTGTCAACACCTCTAGAAGTCTGAGGAAGACCCATAAAAATCCATAGTGATGAGATCCCACTTCCACTAGGAAGTGGGTAATCCTTGAAACTCACCATCAAGCCTCAAATGTTCGGCCTTTACCTGATGGCAACATAGGAAACGAGACACAAAGTCTGAAACATCTCTCCTTATGTCGCTCCACATTTAGTGCTGCCTTAAATGATGACACATATTTGTGGTGCCCAGATGGATTTAATAACTAGAATTATGAGCCTCACGAAGGATCAGCTAAATCAATTCCTCAATTCTCAAAACAAAGATACGTCCATCAAATTTTGAAACCCTATTTGAATCTAAGGTAGCCCGACTGACATCACTCTCTAACACTCGATCTCAAAGAGCCACCAAGGTCTCATCCTCAAACTGGCAACCACAAGTTTGTGCAAGCAAAGAAGACTAGACTCCAACATAGGGCAACACATACCTAGAATCTAAAATATCTAACCGAATAATACTATTAGGAATAGACTGAATGTTCAAAGAAAGGTTACTCTACACTAGAAAGGAAGGCTAGACTACCCATACTCACCAGCTTCTGGCTCAAGGAATCTGTTATAATATTCACCTTGCTCGGATGATAAAGAATAGTGAAGTCATAGTCCTTCCGAGCTCAATCTAATGAAGCTAACTTTAATTAGGGTCCTTGTAGCTTATAATGTAATGAAAACTCATGTGATTAGCATAGATCGCACAATGAACTCCACACATGTAGTTCCTCTAAAACTTAAGCACAAAAATTATCGTCTCTAACTCCAAGTCATGAGTGAGTTAGTTGCACTCATGCAACTTAAGCTACCTCGATGCATAAACTATAACTCAGCCTCACTGTATCAATACACAAATTTTTTTTGGATGTGACACAATACACTAGTAAGCTCTCGCCCTCAACTAAGGAGTCAATATAGCAGCTTTAATGAGAAACTCCATTAGACTCTGAAAGCTCAACTCTCACTCTTTCGACCTCTCAAATGGAACATCAAGGCAAGTCCATTGGGTTAAATGTGGTGCAGTAGTAAAAAAGCCCTCCATAAACTGTCTCTAGTAACCCGCTAATCTGATAAAACTATGAATCTCAGTAACTGAAGTAGGCCTAGCCTAATCATGAATACAATTATCTTTTCCAGATCTACCGTAATGCAATCCTTGTAAACTGTGTGTCCCAAGAATGCAACAGACTCAATGAAAAGCTCACTCTTTGGAAACTCGACATAAAGTCATTGATATCTCAAAGACTACAGCATAATAGTTAAATGTTGCTCATACTCTCTCCTACTCCATAAGTATAATAGAATATTATCAATTAACATTATGATAAATTAATCGAGATAAGGCTTGAACACCCACGTCATCAATTCCATAAAGGTGGCAGAGACATTAGTCAACCCAAATACATCACAAGGAGCTTATAATGTCTATAATGAGTCCAAAATGAAGTATTAGGGATGTCAACTATCCTAATCCTTGGCTGATGGTAATCAGATCTCAAATACATCTTTGAAAACACTACAATATCTTGAAGTTGAGTCAATATTTACCTGGATGGATCTGTATTGACTATAGGCAGCTAAATAAGATGACAGTAAGGAACCATTACCTCATGGATCCATTTGTGAAGAATAAAGACAACACTATCTAGATGTATACTAGATATATGCAGCTAAATAAGACGATAATAAAGAATGTTGCCCCAGGACACGTATTAATGATCTCTTTAACCAACTTTAGAATTTTGGGGTATTTTTGAACATTTATTTGACATCTATTAACCACCTGTTAAGGATTGGGGTAGTGGACCTCCTTAAGAAATCATTTAGGACTCATTTTGGCTACTATGAGTTCTTTATGATGTCTTTTAGATTGTATAATGCCACTACCACCTTTATGGACTTGATGTGGGTTCTCACCCTTAATTGATTCATTTTTCATAGTGCTCATTGATAATATTCTAATATACTCATAGAGTATAAGAAAGCATGAGCAATATTTGAAGATTATGCTCCTAACTTAGAGAGATCAGTGGCTTTATGAGAAGTTCTCAAGTTCGAGTTTTGGCTTGAGTCTGTAGGTTTCTTGGGGCACATGGTGTTAGGATAGAATTATGGTAGATTTGGTAATGATTAAGACTATTCGTTATTGGGCTAGACCAACTTAAATAACTGATATTTGGAGCTTTGTCAAATTAGTAGGCTACAATAGACAGTTCGTGCAGGATTTCTCTGCATTGTAGCACCTTTGACCTGGTTGACTCATCTTAATGTTCCATTTGAATAGTTTGAGGATTCTGAGTTGAGCTTTCAGAAGCCGAATGAGTTACTTACTGTCACACATATATTGACTTTTCCAGTTGAGCGTGAGGGCTTCATGTTGTATAGTGACACATCCAACATTGGTTTGGGTTTTATATTAATGTAGTGGGTTTGGGTTATAGCTTATGCATTGAGGTAGCTAAATTTGTATGAGCACTACAACCCCACTTATGACTTGGAGTTGGAGGTGGTAGCTTTTGCACTAGAGATCTGGATGCACTACATGTATGAAGTTGGTTGTGAGATTTTACAGTTTTCACAAGAGTCTTTAGTACATTATGAGCCAGAGGGACCTTATTTCAACGTAGCACCATTAGATTGGGCTCTAGAAGGACTATGATCTCTCTATTTTGTACCATCCAGCAAGGCGATGTAGTAGAAAATGCCTTCTGTAGAGTGACCTTTGTCTTTAGACATTCATTTCTTAGCCAATATGATGATTCAGTTGGATATTTTAGATTCTATTCATGTGTTCGCCTATGTAGCAATTCAGTCATCCTTGTTGGAGTAGATTTTTGGTTGTCAGTTTGAAGATAAGACCTTTGTGTCTCTTCGAGATGAGATGTTAGAGGTTGATGCCAAACAAGTTACTTTAGATTCACATGGGGTTTTGAAGTTTCGCTAGATGTATCTATGTTGTGAGGGTTGGGGATGATTTAGTTGATCCTTTTCAAGGCATATGATTCTAGATTCTATCCATTTGGGCACCACAAAGATGAATAATAATTTGAGGCAACACTACCACTAGATCAGTATGGGGAGAGATATTGAAGACTATTTATCCAATTACATGTGTTGCTAATAGGTGAAGATCGAACAGTTGAGGAATAGTTGTGAGTTTCAGAGATTACACATTATGGGTAGAAGTAAGATCACATCACTATGGACTATTTTATGGGTTTTCCTTATACTTCTAGACGTGTTTACATTATTTGGGTCATCCTTGATTGATTGACCAAGTTGGCACACTTCTTTCCTATTCAGTCTTCATTTAACATCGAGTTGGCTCATATCTATATTCTGTAGTTGGTTAGTCTTCATGGTGCGCCTTTGTCTATTATCTCTGATTGAGGTTCTTAGTTTCAATTTCAGCATTTTGAGGAAATTTCAAGATGATTTGGGCACTCGTGTTGACCTTAGAGTAACATTCAACATGTAAAATAACATTTAGTTGGAAAGTACTATTCATGTTGTTAAGGATATGTGTGGGCCTGTGTTTTGGAGTTTTGAGGTCATTGGGACCAGTTCTTGCCTTTGGTGGAGTTTGTGTACAATAACAACTACCACTCTAGCATTTAGATGGCCTCGTTCAAGGCCTTATATTGTACGCGTTGTCGCTCTTTGTTGGTTCATTTAAGTCTATGTAGCCTAGACCATGTGGTTACTATTTTCATTAGGAGACCTTAGGTCTAGTTTGACTGATTCAAGATAGGCATAAGACTTCTCAGAGTAGGCACACGAACTGCATCGATTATAAGCATCGACCTTTGAGGTTTGTGGTTGATGATCGAATAATCATCCATGTGTTTCCCATGAAGGGTGCGATGAGGATTGTGAGGTGGGGCAAGCTTAATCGTAGGTATATTGGGATTTTTCAGATCCTATAGACAATTGACTTTCTTGCTTATGAGTTGGCCCTACCTCTAACATTTTCAGCTATTCACCCACGTTTTCATGTCTCAATGCTATGTTGATATGTTCCTGATGACTCTCATGTGCTCCAATATGATGTGGTTGAGTTGGATGATCATTTGACTTTTTTGGAGGAGCAACCTACTATTCTAGATAGAGATGTACGATGGTTGCGTTGAGAGACATTTATATGGTGAAGGTCCATTAGAGGCATCATCTAATTGAGAAAGCTACCTAGGAGACAGAGCATGAGATGCAAGAGTAGTTTCCCATGTTGTTTTATCCTTGAGAAACTTCTTGAGTCTTACTTGCATGGAGGAAACCCATTTTTAGTAGTGGATATTGTAATTACTCTCTACGTCATTTGTGTAAATCTTGTCCTTTCATCATTTTGAGTGTTCATATACCGACCCCAAGTCATATATCGCTTGATAGGACTAATATCTCGGTCAACTGGTCATTCATTAGGTTTTTATACAAGTTTTCATATTTTGGGGATTTTGAAACTTAAACAATTGGTTATGGTAAAAGATTTAGGAAGATGGCCTCAAAATGCAATTTTGACGATTCATCAAATTTGCAAGGGTCCTTTTGGGCTAGTTGCATGGTTGGTCCAAACTTTGAGGGTTCTATTGTGAGTTTGAGCCATTAGGTGCTTTAGCTTTAAAGTTTTGGCCAAAGATTGACTTTGGTCAACATTATTGGTAAGCGTGCATGTATGAGTATTTTGTCAGCGCAGTGAACTCCAGAATGTCGAGCTAAGCTAGAACAACCCATCATGTGGATGTCGAGGCTCCTAAGCTAATTCCATGCCTCCTATGGATTTTGGCTAAAAATAATGTTTGGGTGTGGGACCCACTATTGTCGAAACGACCTCAGATGGTAGTTTTGATTGCTCCTTTGAGTCTGCAATAACAAATTTGGTGGGGAGGGGGGGGGTAGCATATCTCATTTATACGCATGGCGTTCTAAATTAATCTTGAGCACACTCTCGGATGATTTGGACTTGCCAAAAACCAGCTGATAAGCATCAGTTGGTGCAGGGTAAAATTACCCTTCACATTCGCGGGCCCCTTTACAACAATTGTGAAGGCCTTGTTCTTTGTGATCAGCAAAGTGTGGCTTCCTTGGCCATCACGATCACAATGGAGAGTTGATCCCCATTGACCATCCTTGGATATTTGGATCTTGAGGTTTCACATTTGCGATCGTGAGGGTGAACTTTGCATTGGGCCGCGATCGTGTCAACTTTACTTTAGGCTTTCATCAGGATTTTTAGGACTAGAAGCATGACGGTGGGTAATTGTTATCATCCTTACCTTGTGGTGTGCCTTCGTTGTTGTTATGGTTGATTGATTTGAGCATGTTTGGCCTTAGTCTAAGTTTAGACCAGTGTTATCTATAGACTTGTGATATGTAGAGTCGTTTGGCCTTAACATTTTGTTCCGACGTTGTTTCAGATGGTTTAAATCCCTATAGACTGGTGTAGTAGACTTGGATCTGATAAAATGAACCTTAGATTAGGCGTTTACTGAGTCTTGGCGACCTTCTATCCATTCTTCCTCTTTCTATAGCCCCGTGATTACAGTTGAAATATCGAGCTTCACTTGGCCACTTGGGACAATAGTTAGTTCGAGCTTGGAATATTGTATTGATTACCTTGGAGTGGGTGTAAATCCACGGTGTAATGTGATTTCCAGTTGATATGAGATCTTTTGACAACTATTATAGTTGTAGTTTAAAGGTCTGGTCATGCTGCCCACTATCCTCTACAAAGTTGAGATTTACTTGATCACAGATGAAAGGTCTGGATATTTGATATTCAGCCACAACCATTATTCGGGATCATTATCCTCTACGGAGTTGATATCTATCATCTTGCTCTCTGTTACTTGGAGGCCTATCTGCGGTTACAGGTCAGGGCTATATCCTCTACGATTCTTTTGTCAAATCGTTTATTCGTGGTTCAAGGCCTGGGCTAAGCACCATCCAGCTCTGGACTCACCGTGACTTGTGATACGCCCAAATTATATCCTCCGAAAGAAGTATAAGTAGTCGTTGTCAAATAAAGAACCTAACTTTTAGGTTAGGGTCGATCCCACGAGGAATATGGTTTAGACTTAGGCTAACTTACGATTATCTATGTTCATTCAAAATATTTCTGAAAAAGTAACAATGGGGATTGGGGGGGGGAGGGGGTTTGTAAATAAAATAACAATTTGTTCATTTATATCAATAAGTAACAAGTAAACGAGATTCACAGTTTTGAGATATCAATATGACATGAAAACTAGGGCATAAGTGTTCCCCACAAGCTCTTAACGCAATATTCCTAATACGTGTAATTCTATCCTAGTGTTAACATGCAAGGTTGATAAGTTAGGTATCCCTAAGCGATTGGTCCTCCAAGTAGGGAATTTCACAACGCAGTTTGAACCGTCTACGGGTGTATGCTTTACTAACCCTTACCCTTAACCCTGGATTAGCCTTCGCAAGATTAGGGTCAGGCTATTAGATAGCGGCTAAACACGTCTAATTGTTCGTTGTTTAATCCATTTCTCATTCGTTACCTCCTTGGTCCGACAAGTAGGAATGAGGTGAGTTCTAACATTGCGCACAACTAGAAAGCAATCTAAACGAAAGGATTAAAAATTCATGCATCAACAATATTCTAGAATTACTTAATTATTAGTCATACATTATTAATTACTCATGGTTCCCACAACCCTATTGTGGATTTAGCTACTCATGCTTTAGAGTTCACTATTCATATTAGGGTTAGTAAAATAAATCATGAACTTACAATTTGAAAAGATGAATACCGTAATCATGAATTGAAAATCAAACGCAAAGATCATAAACCAAGCTTTGACAATTACTTGACAAAAGTGTTTGCAAAATAACCCTCAAAGTAGAAACAAAGTATCCCAAAACGTTTAACAACCAAAATTTGAAAAATACAATTTATATTTATAAAAACTAAGTCTTAAACCAAGTAGGTAAAGAAAATATAGGAAATTCCAGTTTTGGAAGTTTCGATCGACCACAACAAACGAGGGACTGTGGATCAGCCAACAGTCTGTGGGTCTCCTCCATAGTTCAGCAATTGGCAAAATTTATTGGTCTTCATACCGACAGGAATAACCTATGGTTCGTAGGTCCATTGATGGCTCATCCTGTTCCTCCGTGGTTCAAGTACTAGAACTCAACTTTCTGAATCAAAAGACGACACTGATCAATGGTCCGTCACACAAGCTACGAGTCGTCGTTTGCCTCCGTGGTTCCACACTTAGTCAAATTTCCTTGAACTCACGATCCAAGCCTCCTACCTACGATTCCTCAACTGGGCGATGACTCATGAGTGAGCTCATAGGTTGCCAAATTTCTACTAGTTCAGCTACATTAAACTTCAACTTCTTAAAATCGATTCCTTGCAAATTTATACCAAACACCATCATATCTAATAACAAAAATGCCCAAGACTCACACAAACTTCAAGTATAATGCATCAAAAGTACCGTAAATTCACTGTACATCTACACCCTCAACTTAAAATTGTTGTTTGCATTCAAGCGACACACTAAACTTTAAACGATACTCATGCAGAAGCAAACACACAAACTCAAGCAATCACTTGGTTGTCTCTATCAACTCTTTCACACAGTGCAAATCTTCTCATTTAGACTCAATAAGCTAACTCATGCTGATCAAAACATGACATAGAAAGACCAATAGATATCATCACATATACCGTCAACAATCACCAAGATACCAATTTTCAACAATGTAACTAGTTCTCTTACTACAAATAAATCCTTTTTCTCACACAAAATATGATATTTTTAGCATAAGGATTCAATAAACACTCACGGTCAGAAGCGAATTTAGATACAGTTAGTGCTCATACTATATGCTTGCCTTTATTTTCTCTGCTTTGACTTTCTAGACTAGTTTACTAGGATCACTATAGGGATTTCTTAGCTTGTAACGTAGACTCAGGGTCAGGTGTGGTACATTTGGATATTTTAGTCACTTTTCTACCCTCCTTGACATTACATTGGCCTTTACCTCTTTTCACCACCACTTTTGACATCAGTTGGTTTTTTTCTCTACTACTTGATTTATTTTAGCGCGGACGTGACTTTAACTCATCATTCTTGCTTGTATCATTTTTTTCTTTTCATCTTTTATTCAAGATTTTAACTCTTTTATTTCTTTTGTTTTCAGTCACATCTTTTACTATCCTTTCATCTCTTTCTTCCTCTACAAACAACTCATTTCATGCCCCTTTTGTTTCAGTTTTCATTCTTCATAGAAACCATCAATTTATGTATTTTGCATGAGTTGAGGTGCACGATGTCCTAGGTAAGAACAAGGCAAAGATTAAGGTAACTTCTGAATTAGCCACCATCAACTTAGGGTTTTGGCCTAAGTTAAGGTGCACAATGTCCAAGGAGGGACCAGGGCCAAAATAGATTTTAGGGAAGGTGAGTTAGGTGTACTGAAAGAAATGGTATTCATTAGGCTCAAACATTTGGATCAAAGAGAGCATTTATTTCTTTTGGTTGGTTTCTTTTAGGCTCAAGTGGACTTATTATCAACGAAGGCCTATGATCATTTCCCAATTTCCTGCCAAGATTATCTTAGCAGGACCAACGAGACAAGTTCTAGATTGGAACACACTGTATGAATATACAAAATTACCTCACATACACTTGGCACATTGTTCCATTATTCAATAATTGAAGAATGTGGTTCAAGTTCTAGCTTAAGTAATGCTATCATATAGGTTTCTATCATGTCCTATAAAGATCCAACACATTCAATTCATTAATCCTACATATATAGCACAATTTGAATTTTTGGAAAGGTATCAATTTTTATGCTCTTATGCCATAATGCTTTCATTCATTTAGTCTACTTCTACACTTATACAATCCTAAACATGCCGGTTCGGCAGAAATGTAAAACAATTTCTCAGGGGAAAAGAACACAGGGAAGAAAACCCCAAGAAAGGGTTGTGAGTTGGGTTACTCAGACTTCGCCTAACACTCACAATCCATTTACCCCACCCCTACAAAAAATATGGTGCAATTGCCCTCGATGCGCAAGAAAAATTAATACAAAGGATAAAGCAAACTTGTGGCACGTAAGCATCGAAGATAAAGCGGATGGGTCCGATTTCCCGAAACCCGCTGGATCATCACGAGGGATGCCCTCAGTAACGACCTCAACATCAGTGGAAACACCCTTAGTAGTGCTCCTCGAAGCAGATATGCCCGCAGCCATCTCACGTGTTCTCCGATGCCGCAACTCCTCCTAAAAAATAGGCTATCACAGTGGTGCCTCTAAATGATGTCGCTCTCTCCTCTTTGCCCGTCGAGCCCCCTTAGTATCACTAGTATTCTCAGACAAACAGGGCCGCTTACCAACCGCATGTGGAGGGTCAAGTATCGGCATCTCATCATGAAATAGGGCGCTCAACACTAAATCATCTGCCTCAGTCTCCGATGTGGGCTCTGGACAGCCTCAACAGTAGTAGCAAGGGCATCAACATATGCCCGGAGTCTGGCCAACTCCATTTGGAAAGTGGAGATATCAACAGTAGGTCCAGTTTGGGGCTTCTCCGTCACCCTAAGCTCGAATACGTCTATCCACCGATGTACTACCTGAATCTTCTTCTTAATAGCAACCTCCATTCATTTCTCGAAATCTTTTATAGACTTCTTCATCCAAGGCAGCATAAGATGTACATGGGTCGGCATCTGGGTCTCAAGTTTCCGAACTTCAGCCAGTGGTAGTAAAGCAAAGCCAGATGGGGTGGGAGCACGAGGTGTGCTCGCAGTATATTCAGATAAAGTAGAGAGAGGATCCTGCACATCTGGCTCAGTGGTAGCGACAGGAATAGGCTCATCATCAACATGCGTGCCATCCACAGTAGGCTCAGCACCCAATGAAGGTAGGTCAATCTTTATTCCATTCCTCGGGGATGAAGGGTTAGCCTCATCTCTAATGAGGCCGACATCCAGTCTTTGTCGCCTCAGTCAATCTGTCAGAAAGTCATATGGGCACTGTAACCTCCCCACATAGATGGAAAATGAGGCAGGGGAAAGGCATGGTGGTCGTCGTCCTGAATTCCCTCTCATGTATCTCGGTAATCAGAATGCAAGAGAAGTCAATCTACAGCCCTGCCATAATAGCTGCGAGCATCACAACTCTATATTAAGTCACCACGTTGTCTGCTTATGTAGGAGACAACCTAGTCTATACAATGGACCAGAAGAATTTGGCGGCAAAACTCAGGGTTGACTTTCTGATAGGCAAAGTCATGTCACGCACTGATTAACGTTTCAAGAGAACTTCATCCAATTCTAGGTGCAAACGATTGTTAAGAAGTATAAAACCCAACGAAGAGTTAGGGTCAAACCCACAAGGAGCGGTACGTGTTCAAATTTAGTTATGAAGTACAAAAGTGGTCTAAATAGTTGTAAGAATAGAAATTATTGGAAAAGAAATGTAAACAGGTCTAAAGGAGTTGACAACAAATGTCAGATGGGGGTTTTGATTTGCAAGTATCAACTAAAATGCAATTAAACAACAAGGAAACAAAAATATAGAGAGCAATTCTCGGGATGTGATTGATTATAAGAAAATTTTGCTATATGGGTAATTGAAACTACTAATAAATAGATAAATATCAGTGGGTAAGTTGGGCTATGATTGAAATAGCTTTCTCTCGAACAACTACTTCGATTCAAGTGATCTCTCTCGAACATCAACAAGCTTAACAAATAAGAACATCCCAAAACCTTAATACATCCTCTCTCTCTCTCTCTCTCGAGCAAGATGGGTAGGATTCAGTTTAGGATTCACTTCTTCGAGCTGAAACCATATCAACCTAATACCTACAAACCAATAATCGAAAGCTTTGGTTCAAAAATCTCTTTCTCAAGCAAGCTAAGAACTCAAAGTTAGAACTATATTTGCAACTACAATTCATAGATTAAAACTCAGCTAATGATTAAACCTACTTCAATATAGCATTTAAATTAGTAATAATCAATACCCATAAGCTAATTCAACCCATAATCACATAATCACACCCCAAGAATTGGGGTTTTAGCCACACATCATAAAAATATAGAAATGGTTACCAAATGCATTAGCCATTATCTGGGTATGAGTCTCCAAGCCTTTACAATTATTTCCAAGAATGAAATTTAAAAACCACTTGCAAATCCTCCAAAATTGTACAATTCGAACTCAAAAATCTAGAGAAAACTCCATGTCTAGAATAGGAACTGTAATATTTGGGAGAGAGCTCCTCAAAATTACATTTAAAATCCAATTTATAGTTGCTCAAAATTAGGCCTTAAAAACCATTAGCTAAGGTATGTCGGGCTCGCCGAGTGGTTTAATGATCCACCATTTTGCTCTCTTTCATTGCTATTTTGCATTGATTCTCAGCATCCTCAAGTCCTGTAACTTTGGGCGATCCATTTTGTCATCGCGGAATCGATCGCTGATTCGCCGACTGCCCATTTCTGTCGCCGACTTGGTTTCTTCCCTCAGGGCTGGCACGGTGGAACTTTAGGTGGTCTGAAGAGCCACTCGGCAATTCATCGAGTGGTCTTGGCGATCACCGGGAATGCTTTTCTCCACTTCTTCAGCTTGTTTTGTTCCTTTTTGCCTGTTAGTGTCCTTGCTTTGCTCCTTAATCCACATACCTGAAAATCAAGGCTTTAACACCAATTTATAGCATAAATTAGTGATTTGAAGACACTAAAACTATCCAAACAAAACCCTAAATGAGTCCAAATCTCTGGTTCATCAACACCTTAACTTAAACTTTTGCTTGTCCTCAAGTTAAACTCAAGATCAATAGTTCAACAAGGATGTCTCAAATAGTGTTCCATAAGACTCAACATAAATGCACACAGCAAGGTTCAAATTACTCATACAATGATCAATTATGCACTCAAAGATTCAAATTGTGACTCACCATTATCAAAGATGCTCAAGTTCACAATACTTGCTTCAAATGCTAGTTCAAGCTCAACAAAGGTACTCAAATGCCCTCACAACAAAGATGATTCCGTATTCACACAAAATTTCTCAACAATTTAATGTCCCGGAATCAGATACAACTCTCACACTCACAAAGATGAACACATGCATGATTTCACTCATAAGTTTGCCCTTATTTTCCAATCAACATTCGTTTCAGCTCACTCAAGATCACAAAGGTATTTTTGAGGCTTGTAACGGGGCTGAGTGTAAAGGTGTGGCCATTTCGACTTAGTGACTTCTACCTTCATGAAGTATGGTCTGAACATCACTTTCTCCTTTTCTTTAACATTTCAAACATGTTGAAAATCCACCCCATAATTCAACTTCATATGAACCACCGAATACCCCATTTCTTTTGCAATATTCACTACTATATTTCACAACTTTTTGGTCTTTTTCTTTTCTTTCTTCTTTTTCGTTTCCTTTTCTCTTTTCATTTTTTTTATATGGAGGGGTTCCATCTTTTTCCAAGCAATCACACAATGGGGGATTTCTCACACTTCTTGATTTTCCTTTTCCTTTTACCACACCCCCAACTTAGGCTTTTTGCCTAAGTTGGCTATTCAAGCAAACCATACTTCATGAAAGTTATGGGTTAATGGATAAAGAGAGGTCGCAATTGCTCAAGTTTCTTCCAAGAAAAGGGTAAGGCTCAAAAGGTGCCAAACAAGGTTCACACATCTCACAAGGTTGGCCACAAAAGAGGTATATTGTCAAATTGGTTCACTCTTCACAATTCTTGCCTAGAATCATTTCAAGCGCTTGCATCACTCAATCAACCGGACCAACGGGGCAAATTTTAAGTGTCATCACACACAATCTTCTAAGTAATCTCATCACATAAGGCATTGATACCAATATCAAACAAGACTCCACACTTTCTAGCTAGCATGCAATGTTCATCACAAGAGACTCATTCGACAACTGCAATGAGATGCTAATAGTTCACATATTGCCTATGTAACTTCATTTGCCTCATTGTAGTCGTACATTCATTTTGTTCGATTAGGAGCACAATTCAAGTCATCGTTATTGACCACAACCGACACTTAAATTTGCACACGAACAACCACAATCACACACAAATGAGGTGGCAAAGTTTTTAAATTAGGGCTCAAAACCATTTTCATTCAAAATAATGGCCCACCAGCTAAAACATCCACAATATCAAAATTCAACAAATTCAACAACCAAGACAATATATATCAAAGCCCAATATTCAGAAAACAGTCACAAGACAAGAGGTGGGTATGAAAATACCTCACCCTACCCAACAAAAATAAGTAGTTATCCTCAAATGCAACTAAAACAACAAAATAGTTAATAAAATAATAGAGAGGGAGGTAAAAAGTCAACATGCCAGGCTAAACCTGGGTAAAGTTTGCATCTCAGTCACTCTATCTGTTTGGGCATCAGTACTCGGGGTCACACTCTGAGGTTAGGCATCAGTGCCCGCTGTCTCATCAGCCTCGACTTCACTAGAGCCTGCCATAGAAGTATCTCTCAATAAGGCATGAATAACTGAATCTACCATAGCTTCCTCCAAGTCAGTCAGGCCCTCAAAAACAGTCTCCTCCTGAACACCAAGCTGCTCCTCATCAGTCTCAACCTTGGACTCTACAGCCACATCATCAGTTCTAACCTCATCTTCGATGATGGCCGGAGGCACATCAGAATGGGCTGGAATATTTGTGATCGGGTCATCAGGATCTCCACACTCCCAAAAATCAGAGCCATATTAGTGAACTTCAGCTGGTCCACATCTTTCTTAAAGTCCACAATCGTGGCCTTTAAGGTGGTCACCTCATGAGTAACTTCCTGGCCTCTCTCACACACTTCTATCCTCATCGTGAGGGCATCAATAGAATCTTCGAAAGGGGTCAATGCAGCAGTGAGAGCTCTCTCAATCATATCAGGGACCACGATCTCTAGTCGGGAGGCACGCACATCAGCAAAATGGGCTAGGTGCCCCATCTTTAGCAACATGGCCTGGTGGAGCAAAGGTCTAGATGCAGTAGTACCAACAACAAATCTAAGGGGCGGGGAAGAAGTATAAGAACTCGAGGACTCATAAGGAGTGGAGCTAGGAGTACCTGAAGGCTCAGTGGCTGGAGTAGGCATGGCTGCCTCTGTAGGTAACATATCAGTATTAATTCCCGGGGAAGTTTCCACCGGAGCTGCCCTCCTTCTCTCAACCTCATCCTTCTGGTACTCGGCTTAATACGTCGGATGTCAGTAGAGGAGGTGGGTGTCACCTACGCATCCATCTTCTCATCACACGGAACACGGCCTCGTCTGCACAGCTCAGTGATCAACATCGAAAAGAAAAGAGATGTTTGGCGCTTCTTGGCCCTTATGGTCATCTCCTGCTCAATGATTGCACCTAAACTTAGTCTCTTCCAAGAAATAATAGACCCATGATAGGTGGCCTTTGGGTGGCGGTGGATAGACTCGTTCTAGGAAGGCATAATTGTACTACTAATAAACCCAAACCAATACCTCGCCGGCACATTGAGATCTTTCTTTTCTATTGGCACTACGACCCCAATCCACCTAGGGGTACTACAAGAAAGAAGAGTCAGTCAATATTTTAAGTCATCCAACATTGTTATCTTGATCATACTCTGGTAGTCATCTGTGAAGTTATAAGTACATCCCAAGACGACGTTTATGTCCTTATTATAACATTTCACCTTCTTGCCCTGAACAATTACAGAATCTACTGGTTTGAAGGTACTGGCCTTCCTCTTTCCTTGTGGTACCAAGTCTTTATAGGCCGAGTATAACTCCCAGACCCAATTAGGAATGTAGGGACCCCGGGGTTTAGTGAAAATCTGGAATTTGTGGGACTTAAGAGTGCTCCATATCTCTGGATACCTGTCCACCACACCATCTGTGGACAACCTCTTCTCCTCAATAATAGTCTTCAGTCCCTCGACCTTTAGTCGTTTGAGAGACTAGGGAGGAGGAACCTGTATAGGTGGCGCTAGGACCACAATCTGAGCTGAAGTTGGGGGAGGAGGAGGAATCTGAGGTACCCAGATCCTAGACGGATTATGCATCAACTTGGAGAAAAGTTCTGCTCTCCGGGCATGTAGAAGCTAGTCATCCTTAGGCTCAAAGATGGAAGCCTCAGAATACTGAGACTCTTCCTTATTGTCGGTTGTGGTGAGGTGAATCTCATAATTTCCCTCACTATCCGTACTGACCTCCGGTGACTCCACCATGAGCGCATTGCCCTTTCCTTTGGCTTTTACTCCCTTTGTAGGGAGTTTGGATGCCTTTGCCTTGGATGCAACTGCATCCTCATTTATAACGACTCCTCTTGCCCGCTTGTAGGGCTGTATGTCTCTTCCTAAAACTTTGGGTCTAGCCATTTCTGCAAAAACACATAGAAAATGTTTGAAGAAGTTCAAGGAAAAATGCAGAAATTCAGTTGCAGAAAGACTCGCCGAACCATTCGGCGAGTCACCGAGTCACTTAGGCAAGGCAGATCGGGATCGCCGAACGTACCACCATAAAATTTTTCTAGAATCAAGATAGGTCGGCGATGTTCAGGACCCTTCGGCGAGCTAGAAGTAGCTCGCCGAAAGCTACAGTGTATTTTAAGGGTTACGAGCGCAGAAAGGGCAATCAAGAAGACCCTTCGGCGAGTCGCCGAGTGAACTCGATGAGCTTAAACATCTCGCAGAAAGTTACAGAACAAACTCAACCAATTATGGAAATTAAGGGCAATCTGAGGTGGACTTTGGCGAACCGCTGAACCACTCGGCGAGCTCGACGTAGCTCGCCAAATGACCCAATGTGCCAGTTTTCAACCCCATTTCTCAAAATCAATCCCGCAGCACCCGAATTCAAAATTAAACACAAACACCATTCAATTAGCACTAGACCTATACTGCATATGCCCTCGGGGTACTCAGACTTCCACCGATTTGGCCAATTTTGGTCATTTGATGACTTTTGCCCTTAAGATTGACGTCAAACGCTCCCACATTGGGAAAATTATGGAATTTAGCACAATTTGGGGTTGCTTAGACTTTACCCCACTAGACCCAACATATTAACATCGCAACCCAACAAATTAGACTCGATTTTACAAGCAAGAAAATGGGAATCAATCAATTTTAAGCATTTAGGCCCAAATTTTAATTCATTACCAGCAATCCAACAATTTAACACAATTATAGCAATCACCCATCACAAAACAACAACAAATTACCTATTGCATTTGATTTCAACCACAAATATCAAGTATGAGGTTCGAAAAACCAACCTTTATGCTGAATTTAGAATTTGAATAGCTAGGAGACAAAGTTCCCCAATTCCGAGAAATGATTTCACACAAAAAGCGAGCAAAAAATAGTAAAATATGCAATATCAAAGGTTGGGTGAGAGGGTAAGAGAGTTAAAAATGAGAGAAGATGAAGGATTTTGAAATTTTAAATCATTTGGCCTTTAAAATCTTTCAATTCACGGAAACTTCAGGGAGTAAGTCATGCTCGCCGAACCACTAGGCGATGCGCTGAGTTGTATTTTACCTCCCCGAGTTTTACAGGACTCCCACTATTATAGGGGTTCAAACAGCGGACAAAGACGAGCTCGCTGACCTAATTGACGTGTCGCCAATTAAGCATTTATACCGCCGAGTTTTATAGAGTTCACTTTCAAGCTTGGTGGTTCCAACAGCGGTCCAAGTCGAGGCTCGCCAACCTGTTTGGCGTGTCGCCGATTGGACTTTGCCTCGCCAAACTAATTTTTTCAACACTCTTCAATTTTCAACCTGAACAATCAACACCTGTTATTCAAAATAAAAAACTAAAGCATTAAAAACTTGGGTTTCCTCCCAAGAAGCGTCTTTGTTAACATCATGGCACGACAAAAATACCGATTTAAGCTTTATTTTTGGGGTTTGCCAAGGAATCACTTGGTAAGCCCCTTTTTGGCCTTGGATTCAGATGAGAAGAAATTTGACCCATTTGAGTCTACAACTGTTTGATTGACACAGAATGGGAGGTGACCATCTGATTAAGTGTAGAGACATCCTCATTCATCTCTTACAACACTTTGTCCGACCATTTAACTTTGTTGAGAAACGTGAGAGCATGTCTTCCGTACGAACATTTTCAGATTCTTTGGGCTTTTGTCGCTCATGGGGTGGGACATACATGTCCTTATCACCCTCTTTTTCCTTCCAAGTGGTGTTACGATCACGCTAATCCCTATCATGGCCTCTCCATCCCTCATCTCTATTCGAAACCGGATTTCTACCCGGCCTTGGGTAGTTTGCACGATAACCTCCTCCTTGATTAGCTAGGAAGTTCACTTCTTCATTGTATAATTCTTCAAAATGAGCTTCTTCGGGGTTCACTCCACCAACACCCACAACATTAACACTCTTCATACCACTACTCATCACATTCTTCACCAATAGATCCAGTTGGGTCATTATTTTGGCAATGTTTTGGTCTCTCACTTCATCCTTTTCGATCTACTCTTTTGTCATTCTAAAAGTGAGAGGAGAGACTTGGTCATCACGAGTGTACCATGCCCTATTGATCTTGGTTATGCCATCAAGAAGTTGAGACGCTACTTCGTAGGGTTGTTGCATTATGCCACCAGGAACAAGTTAATCAGCAACTCCTTTGTTCACCGAATCAAGGCTCCTATAGAAGTACTACTGCAATGTATGATTTGGCAGCCCGTGGGTTTGACATTGAAGTACCAACTTCTTAAACCTCAGCCACGTCTCATGGATAGGTTCACCTTCCAAGCATTTGAAACCTTGGATACTATCCCTAAGGGTCATCATCCTTCACGAGGGAAAGAATCTCACATGGAATGATGTAGTAAGCTCATCCCAAGAGGTGATGTAGTCCATTGGCAAATCAGCCAACCATTTGCTAGCCTCACCCATCAAAGAAAATGGGAACAACCAGAGATGGACTGATTCTTGTGATACGTTCTTGAATGAGAACGAACCACAAACGTCCACGAAGTCCCGAATATGCTTATGTGGGTCTTTGTGAGCCAATCCTCCATACAATCCCTTCATTTGGAGGAGCTGTAGCATTATGCTAATGAATGGCAGACGTCATTCCCTTTAATTAGGGGTAGACGTATATCACCCACACCACCCAATGGAATAGAGTTATTCACCTTTGGGTCATTTACATCATTTAGCTTCCTAATATTGTCTTGGTGGCCCACTTGGCTACCATTACTCCCATTTATGCTCATCTCTTCCTCTGTTCAACATAAGCAACATAAACTAAAGTAAGTCGATTCAACTACAACAAAAAAGATCACAATTCAACTTCAATTAAAGAATTTCAACCAACACCACTTTCCGGCAGCGGCGTCGTTTTGATTAATGTTTCAAGCACACCTCATCCAATTCGAGGTGCAAATGATAAGCAGTATAAAACCCAACGAAGAGTTGGGGTCGAACCCATAGGGAGCGGTACATGTTCAAATTCATTTATGAAGTACAAATGTGGTCTAAATAGTTGTAGGAATAGAAATTATTGAAAAAGATATGTAAACAATTCTAAAGGAGGGTGACAACAAATGTCAGATGGGGGTTTTAGTTTACAAGTATCAGCTACAATGCAATTAAATGCCAATGAAATAACAACATAGAGAGGAATTCTTGGGATGTGATTGATTATAGGCAAATTTTGCTATATGGGTAATTGAAACTACTAATAAATAGTTAAATATCAGTGGGTAAGTTGGGCTATGATTGAAATAGCTTTCTTTCGAACAACTACTTCAATTTAAGTGATTTCTCTCGAACATCAACAAGCTTAACAAATAAGAAACAGCCCACAACCTTAATACATCCTCTCTTTCGAGCAATATGGGTAGGATTCAATTTAGGATTCACTCTTTCGAGCTGAACCCATATCAACCCATTACCTACAAACCTTTAATCAAAAGCTTTGGTTCAAAAACCTCTTTCTCAAGCAAGCTAAGAACTCAAAGTTGAAATTTTATTTGCAACTTCAATTCATAGATTAAAACTCAGCTAATGATTAAACCCACTTCAATATAGCATTTAAATTAGTAATAATCAATACCCATAAGCAAATTCAACCCATAATGACACCCCAAGAATTGGGGTTTCAGCCACACATCATAAAAATAGAGAAACGGTAACCAAATACATTAGACTAAGATAGGTTAGAGTCTTCAAGCCTTTACAATAATTTCCAAGAATAAAATTTAAAAACCCACTTACAAATCCTCCAAAATTGTACAATTCGAACTCAAAACTCTAGAGAAAACTCTAACTCTAGAATAGGAACAGTAATATCTAGGAGAGAGCTCCTCCAAATTACATTTAGAATCCAATTTATAGTTGCCAAAAATTGGGCCTAAAAAAGCATTAGGCGAGGTTAGTCGGGCTTGCTGAGTGGTTCGGTGATCCGCCCTTTGCTCTCTTACATCGCCATTTTGCATTGATTATCAGCATCCTCAAGTCCTGTAACTTTGGGCGATCCATTTTGTCATTGCAGAACCGATCACCGATTCACTGACTGGCCATTTTTGTCGCCAATTTGGTTTCTTCCCTCAGGGCTGGCACGCTGGAACATTAGGTGGTCTGAAGAGCCACTCGACGGTTCGCCGAGTGGTCTTGAAGATCAGCAGGAATGATTTTCTCCACTTCTTCAACTTGTTTGGTTCCTTTTTGCCTTTTAATATCCTTGTTTTGCTCCTTAAACCACATACCTAAATATGAAGGCTTTAACATCAGTTTATAGCATAAATTAGGTATTTGAGGACTCTAAACTATCTAAAAAAATCCCTTAAGGAGTCCAAATCTCGGGCTCATCTGGCATCCATTTGGTGCTCTTTCCATCCTCAGCTATGTGTTAGATCATCCATCTTAGTAAGGCCTCTCGCTGCTCAGAATCCTTATGGAAAGCCCTGCTCTGAACCACCCCCATTCTGTAGTCATACTCTGCTGTATTAATTGGCAGAGTGTGGGTGGTGCCATTAATAAAACAGTGGATAGTGGTCTTGAAAATGTCAACTGAGAACCCCCGCTCCAATGTGGGCTGCAAAGGAGCCTAAGCTAACGGCTTAGCTTGGGGTTGCATAGTGTTTCGCACGGTGGCTATGTAGGAGGTATAGAACTCCCGGACCATCTCATCATTGTACTTGCCCGTAATCTTCACCATCCAGTCACATTTATGATTTTTGTAAAGTTTATCAATAGTGGGCACAATGTGGAGGCTCTCAGTAAGTACCCGACGCTCCTCAAAAAGTGTACAGGCAATCTTTTGGTTTCAACTCGATACTTCCCATCATAGTATATTTGAAACTAGCCTTGGACACACCACATGTTTTGCTCTGTGGTCAATAGGTTAGAATGCATCGGCATGCCATGTCGGTCATAAGCTTCGTCGGAGCTAGTGGCATCGGAGGTGGAGGCTGGAGTGCCTATGGAACTTGAGCCGGACTGTGACTCTGAGCTGCATTGCTACTCTCATGTAGGATGAGCCCCCTCCTCAGACTGTGGGGCAACATCGTGGTAGGATGAGTGATCCTCATCAGTTACGACCACCTGCTTATTCCATCCCCTCGTGGTCAACGGGGCAATAGGGGAGCCTCTAGTATGCTCCGATGCATACTCTTCTCCACTAGACTCGTAAATGAGTCAGAGCGAGAGTGCTAACGACTTGGACTTCCCTCTCCTTTGGTAGAAAAGTGCTTTCTTTGGTGCCTTTTGACTTGTGGGAGATTAGTTAGTAACTTAAGAACTCAACAAAAAGTAAGAAATGTTTTTAGAATAATAATTGAATTTAGAAAAAATTTAAAAAAAGGGAAAATAGATATTTTTGTGACCCACGGTAGGTACCTACAGACCGTTGATCAGACGACGGACTGTTGGTGCCCACCGTAGGTCAGGAAGTCCATTTTTGGATCTCTTCAGTTGGAACAACAATCGTGCAGAACGGTCCGTCGATTGAATGACTGACCATAGTCCATGCCGTGGTTCACAACTTAGGTTACTGAAGTGTGCACTATATCAATGGACCACGACCTACGGTCTGTAGGTTTCCCCACGATTCGTGGATTGTGGTCGCCAACCAGGACTGATGCACCTAGTGATTCACTTAACAACAATTAAATACCAACTTCGAACTCCAACTTCTATACTACATCTAGAACATGCATTTCAACATATTAACATAGGAATCTATCATTCTTAGGGTTCCAATCATGCAATGTACACTTTCACCCAAAATCAATTCTGAAACCCTAAGTCAAGAAGCGAACTAGACGTAGAGTCACATTATTCAGTTTAATTTTATTAACAACACCCAAAAAATCATCGTCACAAGGGTAATTTAGAACTAATCATAACATTTTGAACATGCAATTATACCCAAGGTCAAGTATAACTTTGTGATTACAATTTAAATAGTGAAAAGTTCAAAGTTTTTGTTGAAATCAGTTACCTTAAAAGCAATACAAAGTTGGTGAGTGTGTTGGTAGTGCTTCCTTCTTAAGATGCAAATGAACTATTGATACCAAACCCGTACCTTGCTTTTTTTGGAAAAGAAGAATATGGGGGAAACTAATGGGGAGTAGGAAATATATGGGAGTAGTGGGGGGGAGGGAGATTAATGGGTGAAAATGATGTGAACGAGAATGAAGAGGTGGTTTTTTGGGGGGGGGGAAATAACCGTTTGTAATGGTTGTTAAGAAGAGGGAAATAGGGGATGTGTTTGAAATGTGAAGGGTTTTATTTTAATAGGGTTTCGGGTTGGGTCGACAAATTAACCTTAACTTAGACCCACGAAACCCTGTCGACGGTCCATGAGTCAATCGACGGTCCGTCGATGGGTTCTATGATTCTCGCTGACACTTAGTGATTTAAAAAAAACATACATGGGGTCTACGGATGTCATCTACCATCCCTCGATTGAACGACGAACTGTCTATGGGAACTGTAGACCACTACACAAGTGACTATTTTACAGATTTTTTTTCTTTGCTTTCCTGCACAAATAGCAAACATTAGGACTTACTTTTCACATTTTCTTGAATCTTTTTTGGACACGGACCCTATTCTATACTATTTTAGCCGATCTCTAAAAATTACATAAAAAACTAAACTTCTATATAAGAGAAAAGAAACCTAAAAGTTCATAAAAATAAATAAACATTCCTAAGATTGGCTAGATATTACATCGTGGGTTGCCTCCGAAGTAGTGCTTGATTTAACATCATAGCACGAGGCAGCCACCTTGATTACTCAGACTTTATCAAGACCCCATTTCTCTATCACTTTGTTGACTTCTTTAGACTTTCCCAAGTAGATTTTTATCCTTTTGCCATTCACCTTGAATCGTGTTCCTTCACTGTCTTTGTGTTCAACCGCTCCATATGAACACACTTGTACCACTTTGAATGTTCCAGTCCACTTGGATTTGAGTTTGGCAGGGAACAATCGCAACCTTGAGTTGAACAAGAGTACCAAATCACCGATAACAAACTCGCATTTTTCAATCTTTTGATCATGGTACTTCTTCATCTTCTCCTTGTACAAGGCTGGACTTTCATATGCTTTTAGGAGAAACTCATCGAGCTCATTTATCTCATTCAATCTTTGACTTGATGTGGCACCCCAATCCAAGTTTAGCTTCTTGAGTGCCCACATTGCTTTGCGCTCTAACTCTACAAGCAAATGACAAGACTTCCCATATACAAGTTTGTGAGGGGACATACCTATGGGAGTTTTTAATGCAGTGTGATAGGCCCATAGAGCATAATCAAGACTTCTTGACCAATATGTTATGTTTGCATTCACTGTCTTCGCAAGAATTTGTTTTATCTCTCTATTAGACACTTTAACTTTCCCACTAGACTGTGGATGATAAGGAGTTGCGACGCTATGACAAACACCATACTTCTCAAGCAACGCTTTGAACAACTTATTACAAAAGTGAGAACCTCCATCGTTGATAATTGCTCTTGGTGTACCAAATCGCGAGAATATATTCTTTTTCAGAAATGCGGTGACACTCTTACCTTCATTGTTTGAAAGTGTTACTTCTTCCACCCATTTGGACATATAGTCAACCACTACAAGAATTTACTTCATCCCATTCAAACTCACAAACAGACTCATGAAGTCAAGACCCCAAACATCAAACAACTCAATCACTAATATCGGGTTCATTGGTAGTTCTTGCATCCTTGAAATTCCTCTTTCTTTTTGTCAACGATCACAAGACTTGGTGAAGTCATGAGCATCTTGGTGGATAGTAAGCCAATAATACCCACACTACAAAATTTTATGAGCAGTCTGGATACCACTATGGTGCCCACCAACAAGGGATTAATTACACGCCTATAGTATACTCATCATCTTAAATTCGGGCACACAATGACGAATAATCCCATCATCACAAATATGAAATAAGTAAGGCTCTTCTCAATAAAAATTCTTCACATCAGACATGAATTTTCTTCTTTGGTGAAATGACAGATCCGAAGGCACCAAATCAATTGCCAAATAATTAGCAAAGTCTACGAACCAAGGAATAAGGTCATAAGAAGAAGCCAATGCATGTTCATCGGGGAATGCATCATTAATTTCGACTCCATCTTCTAATTTTATCATAGCTTTTTCCTCTAATCTGGACAAGTGATCAGCAACTTGATTTTATGTACCCTTTCTCTCTTTAACTTCAAAGTTGAATTCTTACAGCAATGATACCCATCTAATCAGTCTTGGTTTGGCATATTTCTTAGCCATAAGATACCTCAATGTGGAGTTATCAGTATGCACAATACTTTAGTGCTAACCAAATAGGATCTAAACTTCTCAAATGCAAAAACCAAATCAAGTGATTCTTGTTCAGTAACAATATAGTTCTTTTGAGCAATGTTCAAAGCTTTCCTCACATAGTAAATAGGATGAAGAATTTTATCTCGCCTTTGTCCCAATACTACGCCAAGTGCCACGCAATCGCATCACACATTACTTCAAATGGTTGCCCCCAATCCGGTGAAATAGTTAATTGGTGCAAAAGTCAACTTCTCTATCAACTCTTTAAATCCTCTCAGACATGCATCTTCAAACTATAACTTGGACTCCTTTTCGAGTAGTTTACACAATGGGTGTGCTATTTTTGAGAAATCCTCTATGAATCTCCTGTAGAAACCTACATGCCTTAGAAAACTTCTAATAACTTTTACAGAGATGGGTGGTGGATGTATTTTTATTACCTTAACTTTAGCTCTATCAACTTCAATTTTTTTCTGCTAAATTCAGTGACCCAAAACTATACCCTTTTTCACCATGAAGGGATATTTTTCCCAATTGAGCACAAGATTGCACTCTTCACACCGTTTCAGCACCTCATCCAAATGAGTTAGACAATCATCAAATGAATGACCAACTAAAGAGAAATCATCCATAAATACATCTATCGTGTCCTCCACCATATAAGAAGATATAGACTCATGCAACACTGAAAGGTTGCCAGAGCATTACATAACCCAAATGGCATTCTTTTGAACATAAAAGTCCCGTAAGGACAAGTGAAAGTGGCCTTCTCCTGGTTTTCTGGAGATATGTAAATCTGATTGTAGCCCGAATACCCATCTAGAAAACTATACCAACCTTTTCCAGCAAGACGATCTAACATTTGGTCCATGAACGGCATTGGAAAGTGGTCTTTCTCTGTCCATGTATTCAACTTGCGATAGTCCATACACACTCTCCAACTAGTCACCGACCTCATTGGAACGAGCTCATTCTTAGCATTGGGAACAACAGTGATTCCTCCTTTCTTTGGCACACATTGAACTAGGCAAACCCAATTACTATCAGCAATAGGATAAACCACTCCAGCATCTAACTACTTGATGATTTCCTTCTTCACAACCTCTTGCATCGTGGGATTCAATCTTCATTGGTGCTCAATACTTGGGTTGTTGTCCGGCATAAGTTGAATTTTGTAAGTACAAATGCCCGGTGTAATACCAATAATATCAGTAATTGTCCATCCTATAGCCCCGTTGAATCGCTTCAATAACGATATCAAAGCCTCTATTTGCCTTTCAATCAAGTCAACAACAATTATAACCGAGAAAGTACTATTTTGGCCAAAAAATACATACCAAAAGTGGGATGGAAGAACCTTAAGCTCCAACTATGGAGGCTCGTCGATGGATGGTTTTGCTGGAGTGTGTCGATTCTTCATGTCTAAATCCAACTTCCTTTGTTTGTGACGAAACTCAACCCCATCAAGTGCAGAAACTAACTCATCATATTTATCAATCCCATCTCCATCAAAGTTCATTATCATAGCTGCTAGTGCCTTAACACTGAACCTCTCTTCAATAGACACTTCTGGTTCTTTCTCAACAGTATGATTTACTATCGATACCAATTTAAGATCACTTCCATGCTTCATAGACCGATAGATATTAAAAGTTACTTCTTCATTGTTCAATCAAAATTTCATCTACCCTCTTTCTATATCAACCAAAACACGCCAAGTCACAAGAAATGGTCTCCCTAAGATGATGGAGACCTCAGAATCAACCTCACAATCAAGTATCACAAAGTCCACTTGAAAGATGAATCTCTCAACTTTCACCAGGACATCTTGGAGTACTCCAATTAGTCTCTTCACAATTCTATCAGCCATAAGCAACCGCATTGTAGTCGGCTTGGTAGTGCCTAGACCTAACTTTTTATAAATCGACTATGACATCAAAGTTAATACTACCACCCAAGTCACACAGGGCCTTCGCAAAGTGCAATATACCAATAGTACAAGGGATAGTGAAAGCTCCAGGATCGTCTTTCTTCTACACTGGTAACCTTGTAGCAATGGAACTACAATGTTGCAACTAGTCTTCACTTTTAAAACTGACAACCTTCTTTTTAGTCACCAGATTCTTCATGAACTTCGTATACCCTAGCATTTGTTCAAGTGCTTTTATCAACGGAACATTTATGGACAACTAGTTTAACATAGCTATGAACCTGCGATATTTTCCCTCTTCAGTCTTTTTAACCAACCTTTGTGGGAAGGGAGGTAGAGGTCTCGGCATGGGGATAAATTTTTGCGTCACCTCAGCTTCTTTTTTGTATCATCTATCAGTTCCTCAACTACCTTAACTTCATCCTCACCTGTCTCAATCTCACTTTCCACTTCACTTGGCATAGGAGGGTCTACCGTCTACTTTCCTCCCCGAGTCGTGATTGCCATTCAATGACCATCATTTTCTGGATTCTGGATAGTGTTGTTATGAAGTGTTCCTGGCTGAAGTGGATTCACCATTGTGGACAACTGACCCAACTTCTGCACAAGTTGCTTTAATTGATATTGCATGGGCATCAACCTTTTGACCCGATACATGATAAATCACTACGCATCTCCTTCACATTGTCATCAGTTGCATCAAATCTTTTCATCATCTTATGCATCATATCTTCAATGCAAGTCATACTCGATCCAGCATCTTTATTACCAGGTGGAACATAGGGTCCATTCTTTTCATTCTTATTTTCATAGCCATTCCGATTGTAGTTGTTGTCATGATTGAAGTTCCCATCACGAACATAGCTCCCATCTCGATTGTATTTACCATAGTTCCGACCTTGGTTTCCCTGACTTTTGCACCAATACTCCGAATCATATCCTTGGGCATTAGTTAGGAAACCCCCCATCTTATCATTCACCAGGTTCACATCTTTCTCATAAATGTACTCATCCGCAAATGGTGCTCTAGTTTGATAGTTCACATCATTCACTTTCTCTCCACTACCGCATACATGTTTCAACAACAGGACAATTTATGTTCTCCATTGGGCCATCTCTTCACGAATATCATCCTTGGATTGACTTGGTGTGAATTGGACATCAAACGTGTTACTTCCATTATTTGCTTTTCTAGTGCTCCATGCCTTGTTGTTCTTAAAGATCTTTTCAAGTTTCTCAGCTATATCCTCAAATGTACATGCTCCATAAACATCAATTGAAAATACTTGTAGCATACCGGTAACAATGTCCGGGGATCCCTCTTGATCATTTCTAGATTGGAGAGCATAGACGCGATTCTTCTTAGGAGCATCAACATTAGAACCACTTGGAGGAGCTTGGTTACCCTTTTTCCCTTTGACCGCACGAGTTGGACAAGCTTTATATTGATGTCCACTTTTACCACATCCATAGCACAAACCCATTTCGGCAAGACATTTTCCCTCACGTTTCTTACCACACTTGGCACATGTAGGTCTCTCCATGGAAGATCCACCACTATTGCCTCCTTGAGGCTTAGGGTTAGACAACCTATCTTTGTTGGGTCTTGGAACATTGGAGGAGCCTTGGCTGGAAAACCTCTCTTTGAACCTTGGTCCACTTTGACCCTCAAACTTACCCTTAGAAGAATTACCATAATCGGACCTTGTCTTCTTTACCTCTCTACTCTTCTTCCTAAGCCTTGATTCGCCAACTTGTTGAGCATGAACCATCAACCTTGAGATATCCATGTTGTCATGGAGCATTGCCGCTCGACACTCTTCTTCAATTGCATCGAAAACACCGGTGACAAAGCGACTCATCTCATCCCTTGGATTATAAACCAAAGAGGGGCCATATTTTGACAACTTAGAAAATTTCAAGGAGTATTCTTGGACACTCATACCTGCTTGGAGAAGGTTGATCAATTCCTCAACTTTGGGTTCCCTCTTCTCACGGGGAAAAACCTATCAAGAAAGGCCTTCTTGAATACTTCCCAACTTATGGGACCCACTTTTAAAGCACTATTGCCCTTCCATTGTGTGTACCACACTTGGGCCACGTCTTTCAATTGATACTCGGTCAACGCAGCTTTATCAATAGAGGTGACCCCCATAGCCTCCACTATCTTATAGATCTCCTCTAAGAACTCTTGTGGGTCCTCATTCATTTCGGAACCCAAGAAGATAGGAGGGTTCATCCTAGTGAAATCTCTCAACCGTGAGGCCATGGTACTCACATTGGGTTCTACTCGGGGCCTAACTTCTCGGTTGGCTTGAGCCATTAAGGCTTGAGCTTGAATGGTGATGGCTTTAGTTTGAACCATCATGAGTTGGGTCAAAGTTTGAAAGGCCGCCCTTATCTCAACATTAGTCATGACCCCTTCATTATTAGGATCTTGAGGGTCTTGAGGAGCTTGAGGGCCTTGAGGACCTTGGGGAGGAACTCCCTCATTCACCATCTCTTCTACCCTTCTTCGTAAGTTCTCATTTCTTGTATTCATCTCCCATAATCACAAGAGAAGGGTTAGGAAAAAGGACTTCATAGAGTTAGTACACCAAAGCACGACTAAAGAGTAATAAAAGAAGGGAATGTTCCTAAACATCTTATAGCCTCTTATTCATAAGTGTGGCGTGCTTCACACTCATGAACGAAACTCTACTAGACGCGGTGCATGAGACATCAACCTTAATATTATTCCCAAAACCTTATGCTCTAATACCAAGTTTGTCACAACCCAAGAGTACCTCCTAGATGTAGCATGACGTACTTGACCCCGAAGGGGTCTCATACAAGCGTTTAGCATCATCATTACATAAGACATAGTAAATAATGGGGAAATTTAGAACTTTTACAATAGAAGTCCAACTTCACTTTTCATAAAGGAAAAATCATAGGCAATATAGACTTAGTCTCATACACCATCTAAAAAATAGAAATAAAAAGTTTGGGACTTAGCCCTTTACATCAACAAAAGTCTCAATATATGAGATACAAAATGAACTAACAAATAGGAAATCCCGTCCTCGAACTTGAGGACTCACCACAACTTGGAGAAAAGAAATTCTAGTCTTCTTCAAAGGAGAGTGAAAGTCACCTAGCCGGAACCTACACTCATTAAGATGTAGAAGAAAGAAGGGGTTAGCACATAATATGTACTAAGTATGGAAACATGCATAAAATCCTTAGATATGATAAAAAGGACATTTTCATTTGAAAAGTATGCCTTTGTCAGGTTTAGAAACCAACATGCATTTACAACATACAAAACAATCCATAATCACACTTACACTCATTACATTATAATATCAACACCTTAGCAACCTCTAAGGAACGCTTGTGCAATGTATGGTTGCTATCCCATAATACCAACCCTACTAAACACCCCCTTGAAGCTACCTTGGTCATGCACATCATCTTTAGACCTCATCATAATCATTAATCACAATTAGAGAAATAGTCATGTACATTACTTGAATACAAGGAAAGTCATTCACAACAACTATCCATTCAATACACATGCATACATTTGAATCTCATCACAATATAAAGGAGCCATCCTACAACATCCCACTAAGTCTACTTGTGCAATGTGGAAGTGAAGTCCCGTACCCCCACTCCTACTAAGTAAACTCACCTAGAAGTTATAGTATAGTTCATGTCTCATTCATTATCTTTCATCTAAGGAAGAATAGCCATAACCGACATAGAACATGTGAGCTACATGGAATCCGGT